>JAXCGZ010007594.1:0-67500 GCA_037179515.1 Halocaridina rubra
GAGGGCAAGGCGTGGCTTGACATCCAACTCTGCAAATCAACTCCAGGTTCGAAGTGGATTCCCGCCTATTTTGGGGAGGGGCTATTCCAACGAGCCTATTGCAAAGGAGTGGGTGGTAATGGCCTATTGCCATTGGGTATCTCCCCCGGGCTTGTACTTCACATTTAGGACAAGTGTTTCTGTGTGGTATGGGGAATAAAGGACTGGTTTATATCTCTCACCTTCTTGAGATATTTGATACGCCAGATGCCGAGTCCCATGGGACCAGCTATATATCTTCGTGACCCTTTTTAACCATAGGCCTCATCCTATTACACACTGGAGAGAGTGTTCAATGTTTCCTTTGACACCTAGCCAAAAGTCCTACGACATCCCTCCCCACTACACTGAAATATCTCTTATTTCAGTTTCATCATCCTAAACTAACATTTGTTTACAATAAAAACGGGGCCGAATTATTTAAGCTATTATCTAAGAAATCCTATTTCTATGAACCCTAAACAAATTACACAAACATAACATATATATAGTACTTCTACAGACAACTAGAGCATGCAGAGTCTATTTCCTTGTTGGAAATCTTTAATACAAACATGTTCTTATATTTAAACAAAAATAACCTTAAACAGTAATATTTCAGTGTGTAACTAATATCAAACATTAATTAAGATCAAAAGTCAGTTTAAATCAAAACATTAATTCATCTACTTCTCTCGTTTCTTCAAAAGACAAAATTGAGTTACAGTAAAATTATGACTCATGTAGAACATTAGCAAACAAATGAGGTAGAGTATTGGCATGTATACACATTTAAAATGATATAGACCATAACATCAACAGTAATTTCTATAAGAAACCTTATCTTAATAAATTCTATTCCTATCATTATTAGGGGCATTGATTTGTCTTAAAATTAAGCCTTAAAAACTACTCCTCAAACAAAACATTTGTTACTTTTAGTAAAGTTAAAACATTCACTATTTCCATATTCAATTACTATTCAGAGACCAATTGATAGGAGAACTTAATGGACACAAAGATTAAATCATAATTCAAATAATAATAATGCTAAAACAAAACACTAATATTATTTAAGCAGAAAAACAACTTATTAATCTTAGTGCAAATCATACAATTTATCAATGGCACTTATTCAGAACTATCTTTAAGGGAGTCTCTGAGTTGTCGCTTAAAATTATCTTAAAACTAGGTAAAACAAGTAATAAAAGGGGACCTTTTCTTTCCTATTTTTCCAGTTCTAAAGCGTGGGTTGTTCTTTCCAACAACTGATAAGGGATTTTTAAATACCCTTCTTTCTCTCTGGGATTTCATCCATTCGTTTACATGGCTTTTTAGAGTGTTTTTTTTTTTTTTAGGACTTTGTTTTCTCTCTGTCTCTTGCTCATGAATTCTTGCTAGGTGCGATTCCACGGTTTCCCTCGGGGATTTCATTTTTTCACTCCCCCGCCGTCCTTGCTGCAGGCCCAGGTTTGTTACCATATCTCCTTTACTCGGATAGGCAAGACAAAAAGGGAGGATTGATGCATCTCTCTAATCCTTCCAGCCTGGCTTCCTCGTCCCGCCCTCGGCCGATCTTGACTAAGACCACCACGCAGGAGACCTTGCAACGTCACAGCGATTTCTCTTCCGTACGGCCATCCACACGTACCTTCGAAGCAGACCTCGGGATGAAAATTTGAACCTCTGTCACTACTACAGTTGTAAGAAAGGTTCCCTATGACTTCAGGGTACCAACAATGGCCATACGTTGGTAATCGAGGCTATACTTTGCCTCCCCTGCAACTGCAAGTGATTGCAATCTCTATTCAATGGGCACTAGGGACTTGTCTTGCTGCGTTCCCTGTGTCACCACGGGGCTCGGAGCGGCAGGCTGTTCGTCGATGTTTGAGGCGTCGGTTTCTCTGTCGGCGTCGACCAAGTTCCTTCTCGACGGAGCGGCGTCGGCAGGAGTTTGTAGGTGCCGCACGTGCTCCTCCAGTTCGAGAGTTCTCCAGTGTTTTGCCTCGTCACTCATTTCTTGAATTGGGAGATGTTGGATTTCTGCGTTTGCCATTCTTATTTTCTTTTCTTCGCACTGGTTTCTTCTGTTATGAGAGTCTCTTCGTATGTTTTTCCAGGTGTGATGATCCGTACTGCGCTGCCACCATTGACGTAGGGGTTTACTTCCTACGTTCTAATTATTAGTACCAGACGGGTACAAGGTAAGAATGGACAAGCAGTGATTCCTTTATCTTAATTTATTCTAGAGTACAACACATCTTCGACGCCTCAATGCCCCCACCCTATGATTAACTCAATCTCTGATCTATTCGTGCCCCTGGCAAAGTTCTAACTAACTCTGTCTGCCTTGGGTGGTTCTTGAAATACCCCGAGGGCAAGGCGTGGCTTGACATCCAACTCTGCAAATCAACTCCAGGTTCGAAGTGGATTCCCGCCTATTTTGGGGAGGGGCTATTCCAACGAGCCTATTGCAAAGGAGTGGGTGGTAATGCCCTATTGCCATTGGGTATCTCCCCCGGGCTTGTACTTCACATTTAGGACAAGTGTTTCTGTGTGGTATGGGGAATAAAGGACTGGTTTATATCTCTCACCTTCTTGAGATATTTGATACGCCAGATGCCGAGTCCCATGGGACCAGCTATATATCTTCGTGACCCTTTTTAACCATAGGCCTCATCCTATTACACACTGGAGAGAGTGTTCAATGTTTCCTTTGACACCTAGCCAAAAGTCCTACGACATCCCTCCCCACTACACTGAAATATCTCTTATTTCAGTTTCATCATCCTAAACTAACATTTGTTTACAATAAAAACGGGGCCGAATTATTTAAGCTATTATCTAAGAAATCCTATTTCTATGAACCCTAAACAAATTACACAAACATAACATATATATAGTACTTCTACAGACAACTAGAGCATGCAGAGTCTATTTCCTTGTTGGAAATCTTTAATACAAACATGTTCTTATATTTAAACAAAAATAACCTTAAACAGTAATATTTCAGTGTGTAACTAATATCAAACATTAATTAAGATCAAAAGTCAGTTTAAATCAAAACATTAATTCATCTACTTCTCTCGTTTCTTCAAAAGACAAAATTGAGTTAGTTACAGTAAAATTATGACTCATGTAGAACATTAGCAAACAAATGAGGTAGAGTATTGGCATGTATACACATTTAAAATGATATAGACCATAACATCAACAGTAATTTCTATAAGAAACCTTATCTTAATAAATTCTATTCCTATCATTATTAGGGGCATTGATTTGTCTTAAAATTAAGCCTTAAAAACTACTCCTCAAACAAAACATTTGTTACTTTTAGTAAAGTTAAAACATTCACTATTTCCATATTCAATTACTATTCAGAGACCAATTGATAGGAGAACTTAATGGACACAAAGATTAAATCATAATTCAAATTATAATAATGCTAAAACAAAACACTAATATTATTTAAGCAGAAAAACAACTTATTAATCTTAGTGCAAATCATACAATTTATCAATGGCACTTATTCAAAACTATCTTTAAGAGAGTCTCTGAGTTGTCGCTTAAAATTATCTTAAAACTAGGTAAAACAAGTAATAAAAGGGGACCTTTTCTTTCCTATTTTTCTAGTTCTAAAGCGTGGGTTGTTCTTTCCAACAACTGATAAGGGATTTTTAAATACCCTTCTTTCTCTCTGGGATTTCATCCATTCGTTTACATGGCTTTTTAGAGTGTTTTTTTTTTTTTTAGGACTTTGTTTTCTCTCTGTCTCTTGCTCATGAATTCTTGCTAGGTGCGATTCCACGGTTTCCCTCGGGGATTTCATTTTTTCACTCCCCCGCCGTCCTTGCTGCAGGCCCAGGTTTGTTACCATATCTCCTTTACTCGGATAGGCAAGACAAAAAGGGAGGATTGATGCATCTCTCTAATCCTTCCAGCCTGGCTTCCTCGTCCCGCCCTCGGCCGATCTTGACTAAGACCACCACGCAGGAGACCTTGCAACGTCACAGCGATTTCTCTTCCGTACGGCCATCCACACGTACCTTCGAAGCAGACCTCGGGATGAAAATTTGAACCTCTGTCACTACTACAGTTGTAAGAAAGGTTCCCTATGACTTCAGGGTACCAACAATGGCCATACGTTGGTAATCGAGGCTATACTTTGCCTCCCCTGCAACTGCAAGTGATTGCAATCTCTATTCAATGGGCACTAGGGACTTGTCTTGCTGCGTTCCCTGTGTCACCACGGGGCTCGGAGCGGCAGGCTGTTCGTCGATGTTTGAGGCGTCGGTTTCTCTGTCGGCGTCGACCAAGTTCCTTCTCGACGGAGCGGCGTCGGCAGGAGTTTGTAGGTGCCGCACGTGCTCCTCCAGTTCGAGAGTTCTCCAGTGTTTTGCCTCGTCACTCATTTCTTGAATTGGGAGATGTTGGATTTCTGCGTTTGCCATTCTTATTTTCTTTTCTTCGCACTGGTTTCTTCTGTTATGAGAGTCTCTTCGTATGTTTTTCCAGGTGTGATGATCCGTACTGCGCTGCCACCATTGACGTAGGGGTTTACTTCCTACGTTCTAATTATTAGTACCAGACGGGTACAAGGTAAGAATGGACAAGCAGTGATTCCTTTATCTTAATTTATTCTAGAGTACAACACATCTTCGACGCCTCAATGCCCCCACCCTATGATTAACTCAATCTCTGATCTATTCGTGCCCCTGGCAAAGTTCTAACTAACTCTGTCTGCCTTGGGTGGTTCTTGAAATACCCCGAGGGCAAGGCGTGGCTTGACATCCAACTCTGCAAATCAACTCCAGGTTCGAAGTGGATTCCCGCCTATTTTGGGGAGGGGCTATTCCAACGAGCCTATTGCAAAGGAGTGGGTGGTAATGCCCTATTGCCATTGGGTATCTCCCCCGGGCTTGTACTTCACATTTAGGACAAGTGTTTCTGTGTGGTATGGGGAATAAAGGACTGGTTTATATCTCTCACCTTCTTGAGATATTTGATACGCCAGATGCCGAGTCCCATGGGACCAGCTATATATCTTCGTGACCCTTTTTAACCATAGGCCTCATCCTATTACACACTGGAGAGAGTGTTCAATGTTTCCTTTGACACCTAGCCAAAAGTCCTACGACATCCCTCCCCACTACACTGAAATATCTCTTATTTCAGTTTCATCATCCTAAACTAACATTTGTTTACAATAAAAACGGGGCCGAATTATTTAAGCTATTATCTAAGAAATCCTATTTCTATGAACCCTAAACAAATTACACAAACATAACATATATATAGTACTTCTACAGACAACTAGAGCATGCAGAGTCTATTTCCTTGTTGGAAATCTTTAATACAAACATGTTCTTATATTTAAACAAAAATAACCTTAAACAGTAATATTTCAGTGTGTAACTAATATCAAACATTAATTAAGATCAAAAGTCAGTTTAAATCAAAACATTAATTCATCTACTTCTCTCGTTTCTTCAAAAGACAAAATTGAGTTAGTTACAGTAAAATTATGACTCATGTAGAACATTAGCAAACAAATGAGGTAGAGTATTGGCATGTATACACATTTAAAATGATATAGACCATAACATCAACAGTAATTTCTATAAGAAACCTTATCTTAATAAATTCTATTCCTATCATTATTAGGGGCATTGATTTGTCTTAAAATTAAGCCTTAAAAACTACTCCTCAAACAAAACATTTGTTACTTTTAGTAAAGTTAAAACATTCACTATTTCCATATTCAATTACTATTCAGAGACCAATTGATAGGAGAACTTAATGGACACAAAGATTAAATCATAATTCAAATTATAATAATGCTAAAACAAAACACTAATATTATTTAAGCAGAAAAACAACTTATTAATCTTAGTGCAAATCATACAATTTATCAATGGCACTTATTCAAAACTATCTTTAAGAGAGTCTCTGAGTTGTCGCTTAAAATTATCTTAAAACTAGGTAAAACAAGTAATAAAAGGGGACCTTTTCTTTCCTATTTTTCTAGTTCTAAAGCGTGGGTTGTTCTTTCCAACAACTGATAAGGGATTTTTAAATACCCTTCTTTCTCTCTGGGATTTCATCCATTCGTTTACATGGCTTTTTAGAGTGTTTTTTTTTTTTTTTAGGACTTTGTTTTCTCTCTGTCTCTTGCTCATGAATTCTTGCTAGGTGCGATTCCACGGTTTCCCTCGGGGATTTCATTTTTTCACTCCCCCGCCGTCCTTGCTGCAGGCCCAGGTTTGTTACCATATCTCCTTTACTCGGATAGGCAAGACAAAAAGGGAGGATTGATGCATCTCTCTAATCCTTCCAGCCTGGCTTCCTCGTCCCGCCCTCGGCCGATCTTGACTAAGACCACCACGCAGGAGACCTTGCAACGTCACAGCGATTTCTCTTCCGTACGGCCATCCACACGTACCTTCGAAGCAGACCTCGGGATGAAAATTTGAACCTCTGTCACTACTACAGTTGTAAGAAAGGTTCCCTATGACTTCAGGGTACCAACAATGGCCATACGTTGGTAATCGAGGCTATACTTTGCCTCCCCTGCAACTGCAAGTGATTGCAATCTCTATTCAATGGGCACTAGGGACTTGTCTTGCTGCGTTCCCTGTGTCACCACGGGGCTCGGAGCGGCAGGCTGTTCGTCGATGTTTGAGGCGTCGGTTTCTCTGTCGGCGTCGACCAAGTTCCTTCTCGACGGAGCGGCGTCGGCAGGAGTTTGTAGGTGCCGCACGTGCTCCTCCAGTTCGAGAGTTCTCCAGTGTTTTGCCTCGTCACTCATTTCTTGAATTGGGAGATGTTGGATTTCTGCGTTTGCCATTCTTATTTTCTTTTCTTCGCACTGGTTTCTTCTGTTATGAGAGTCTCTTCGTATGTTTTTCCAGGTGTGATGATCCGTACTGCGCTGCCACCATTGACGTAGGGGTTTACTTCCTACGTTCTAATTATTAGTACCAGACGGGTACAAGGTAAGAATGGACAAGCAGTGATTCCTTTATCTTAATTTATTCTAGAGTACAACACATCTTCGACGCCTCAATGCCCCCACCCTATGATTAACTCAATCTCTGATCTATTCGTGCCCCTGGCAAAGTTCTAACTAACTCTGTCTGCCTTGGGTGGTTCTTGAAATACCCCGAGGGCAAGGCGTGGCTTGACATCCAACTCTGCAAATCAACTCCAGGTTCGAAGTGGATTCCCGCCTATTTTGGGGAGGGGCTATTCCAACGAGCCTATTGCAAAGGAGTGGGTGGTAATGCCCTATTGCCATTGGGTATCTCCCCCGGGCTTGTACTTCACATTTAGGACAAGTGTTTCTGTGTGGTATGGGGAATAAAGGACTGGTTTATATCTCTCACCTTCTTGAGATATTTGATACGCCAGATGCCGAGTCCCATGGGACCAGCTATATATCTTCGTGACCCTTTTTAACCATAGGCCTCATCCTATTACACACTGGAGAGAGTGTTCAATGTTTCCTTTGACACCTAGCCAAAAGTCCTACGACATCCCTCCCCACTACACTGAAATATCTCTTATTTCAGTTTCATCATCCTAAACTAACATTTGTTTACAATAAAAACGGGGCCGAATTATTTAAGCTATTATCTAAGAAATCCTATTTCTATGAACCCTAAACAAATTACACAAACATAACATATATATAGTACTTCTACAGACAACTAGAGCATGCAGAGTCTATTTCCTTGTTGGAAATCTTTAATACAAACATGTTCTTATATTTAAACAAAAATAACCTTAAACAGTAATATTTCAGTGTGTAACTAATATCAAACATTAATTAAGATCAAAAGTCAGTTTAAATCAAAACATTAATTCATCTACTTCTCTCGTTTCTTCAAAAGACAAAATTGAGTTAGTTACAGTAAAATTATGACTCATGTAGAACATTAGCAAACAAATGAGGTAGAGTATTGGCATGTATACACATTTAAAATGATATAGACCATAACATCAACAGTAATTTCTATAAGAAACCTTATCTTAATAAATTCTATTCCTATCATTATTAGGGGCATTGATTTGTCTTAAAATTAAGCCTTAAAAACTACTCCTCAAACAAAACATTTGTTACTTTTAGTAAAGTTAAAACATTCACTATTTCCATATTCAATTACTATTCAGAGACCAATTGATAGGAGAACTTAATGGACACAAAGATTAAATCATAATTCAAATAATAATAATGCTAAAACAAAACACTAATATTATTTAAGCAGAAAAACAACTTATTAATCTTAGTGCAAATCATACAATTTATCAATGGCACTTATTTAGAACTATCTTTAAGGGAGTCTCTTGAGTTGTCGCTTAAAATTATCTTAAAACTAGGTAAAACAAGTAATAAAAGGGGACCTTTTCTTTCCTATTTTTCCAGTTCTAAAGCGTGGGTTGTTCTTTCCAACAACTGATAAGGGATTTTTAAATACCCTTCTTTCTCTCTGGGATTTCATCCATTCGTTTACATGGCTTTTTAGAGTTTTTTTTTTTTTAGGACTTTGTTTTCTCTCTGTCTCTTGCTCATGAATTCTTGCTAGGTGCGATTCCATGGTTTCCCTCGGGGATTTCATTTTTTCACTCCCCCGCCGTCCTTGCTGCAGGCCCAGGTTTGTTACCATATCTCCTTTACTCGGATAGGCAAGACAAAAAGGGAGGATTGATGCATCTCTCTAATCCTTCCAGCCTGGCTTCCTCGTCCCGCCCTCGGCCGATCTTGACTAAGACCACCACGCAGGAGACCTTGCAACGTCACAGCGATTTCTCTTCCGTACGGCCATCCACACGTACCTTCGAAGCAGACCTCGGGATGAAAATTTGAACCTCTGTCACTACTACAGTTGTAAGAAAGGTTCCCTATGACTTCAGGGTACCAACAATGGCCATACGTTGGTAATCGAGGCTATACTTTGCCTCCCCTGCAACTGCAAGTGATTGCAATCTCTATTCAATGGGCACTAGGGACTTGTCTTGCTGCGTTCCCTGTGTCACCACGGGGCTCGGAGCGGCAGGCTGTTCGTCGATGTTTGAGGCGTCGGTTTCTCTGTCGGCGTCGACCAAGTTCCTTCTCGACGGAGCGGCGTCGGCAGGAGTTTGTAGGTGCCGCACGTGCTCCTCCAGTTCGAGAGTTCTCCAGTGTTTTGCCTCGTCACTCATTTCTTGAATTGGGAGATGTTGGATTTCTGCGTTTGCCATTCTTATTTTCTTTTCTTCGCACTGGTTTCTTCTGTTATGAGAGTCTCTTCGTATGTTTTTCCAGGTGTGATGATCCGTACTGCGCTGCCACCATTGACGTAGGGGTTTACTTCCTACGTTCTAATTATTAGTACCAGACGGGTACAAGGTAAGAATGGACAAGCAGTGATTCCTTTATCTTAATTTATTCTAGAGTACAACACATCTTCGACGCCTCAATGCCCCCACCCTATGATTAACTCAATCTCTGATCTATTCGTGCCCCTGGCAAAGTTCTAACTAACTCTGTCTGCCTTGGGTGGTTCTTGAAATACCCCGAGGGCAAGGCGTGGCTTGACATCCAACTCTGCAAATCAACTCCAGGTTCGAAGTGGATTCCCGCCTATTTTGGGGAGGGGCTATTCCAACGAGCCTATTGCAAAGGAGTGGGTGGTAATGGCCTATTGCCATTGGGTATCTCCCCCGGGCTTGTACTTCACATTTAGGACAAGTGTTTCTGTGTGGTATGGGGAATAAAGGACTGGTTTATATCTCTCACCTTCTTGAGATATTTGATACGCCAGATGCCGAGTCCCATGGGACCAGCTATATATCTTCGTGACCCTTTTTAACCATAGGCCTCATCCTATTACACACTGGAGAGAGTGTTCAATGTTTCCTTTGACACCTAGCCAAAAGTCCTACGACATCGCTCCATTCAAGTGATATTAGAAGATCAGGTAAAAAAGAATTATAAATAAGAGAAATAAAAAAAAAAATTCTCCGAAAGTGGGTTCTAGCAAAATTGTGTATACAATCAAACAGATTCTAAAAGAGTTGCTGTGTCAGCAAAAAATATGGCAGAGAATCTTCTTCAGAGGGTTTTCAGGGGTCACTGACCTCCCAACACCAGAAACTTCTTGAAACATAAATCAAAAGTTTTCCAAATTAATTTCTCAATCCAATCTATAAACTTCCCTCAAGACCAGACTTTGGCCCGATTTCTTAAACAGTGTAAACCTAGGATACCATATTGTTAGTTAGCTAGACACACAAATGGATTTTATAAACGATCTGACGCGGTTCTGTGTATGACTAGGATCCCGTACTTGGCCCGATTTCTTAAACAGTGTAAACCTAGGATACCATATTGTTAGTTAGCTAGACACACACAAATGGATTTCATAAACGCATCTGACGCGGTTCTCTGTATGTTTAGGGTCCTATACTTGGCCCGATTTCTTAAACAGTGTAAACCTAGCATACCATATTGTTAGTTAGCTAGACACACAAATGGATATCATAAACGCATCTGACGCGGTTCTGTGCATGGACTAGGATCCCTTGCGGGATCCAAGCCATACACAGAACCGCGTCAGATGCGTTTATGAAATCCATTTGTGTGTGTCTAGCTAACTAACAATATGGTATCCTAGGTTTACACTGTTTAAGAAATCGGGCCTTTATCATTGAACGGTTTTACACTTTTAGCTAATGAGACGATAGTTCTGCTAAAAAGACGCTAGATAACTGCTAATAAGACTAGAAAAATGCTATTAATACAATTTATATCTAATTAGATTTCAGGTACAAAAAAAAAAGCTGCTGCTATTATCTGGTGACAAGACGCTAAATTTTTCGCTATAAAGACGCTGGATTTCTACTAATTTCAGGTCACTTCATAGCCATATCTTGCTATGAGAGGATTTATTCCATTCTGTATCAAGGCATCACGCTACTTTTCGTGGCTAGTTTCACATTCTAGTTGGCAAGTGGTTAGATTTCTGATACATTATATACTGAGACGACAGATTTCAGCTAAAGTTTTATATAAATTTTTGTTTTTGAAGGATTAAGCCGTTATTTATTGCCAGTAAATGGAGTTTCTTTTATATTTTAATGTAATGCCATGACCATAAATTATATCTTTAAACCTTTTATACTTTCAGCCAAAAAGAAACTAAATTTCTACTAAAGTTTGAGATAGATATAAGTTTCTAACTGATCAACTACTATTTCGTGCTATATCAGCAGTTTTTATTTCCAAGTGTTCTCTCTCTCTCTCTCTCTCTCTCTCTCTCTCTCTCTCTCTCTCTCTCTCTCTCTCTCTCTCTCTCTCTCTCTCTCTCTCTCTCTCTCTCTCTCTCTCTCGGAAAGCATCAGTCAAATCACACAGAGTACGAAGAGAAAATTGGATCAAGTCACATGTCTTCTTTGGAATCGAAAAACGAGCAAAGCAAATGCAATATCGCAAATTAACATTTCCTTATTAAATACCTTTTTTTGGTCACCCATTTTCGTCTTCCAGTCTTTTATATACCTGAAAAGTAGCTTTCAAGTTTATTAACTTAGGTTATTTTTAGGTAATATACTTGAGCCAAGGGAATTCGAATTCATTACTTAATATACACATATACATACATACACACATACACAAATACACACACACATACACAAACACACACACATATACACACTACTCGGTGGCTGGAGTACAACTTCAAGAGACAGAAAATGAGAGAGATCTAGGAGTAAACATACTGGCAGATTTGTCTCCAGAAATACATATAAATGGCATAGTAAGGGCAGCATATGCATTCTTATCAAATGTAAGGGTAGCCTTCAGGCACATGGACAAGGAAATGTTCAGAAATATTTATGTAACCTATGTGAGGCCAAAACTCGAATATGCAGCCCCCTTTTGGAATCCGCACTTGAAAAAGCACATAGCTAAGCTTGAAAAAGTTCAAAGACATGCCACGAAACTGGTGCCAGAAATACGCAATCTCAGTTATGATGAGAGGCTGAGGGAATTAGACTTACCATCACTGGAAGCTAGAAGAGTGAGGGGGGATATGGTGACAGTCTTTATATTCCTTCATGGTTATAATAGAGTGGATAGGGATCGATATTTTGATATGGCTGGCTCTAGAACTAGAGGTCATAGTTTGAAGCTTCGTAAGAAAACTTCTTTGCAGGATGTAAGGAAATACTTTTTCAGTGTAAGAGTAGTTGATAATTGGAATTCGCTAAGCGAGGAGGTAGTTAATGCTATCGCAATTCATAGTTTCAAGGACAGGTATGATAAGTATCACTAAGTCTAAAATGGAACCGATGAGGAGACGGGAAGATACGAGCTTTGGGCTCTTTCCCGTAAACACAATTAGGTAATTACATATACATGCACATATGCACACACATACACATACATACACATAAACATATACATACACATATACATACACACACACACACATATATATATATATATATATATATATATATATATATATATATATATATATATATTATATATATATATATATATATATATATATATATATATATATATATATAATTTTGCAATATTTATTTCCGAATGTGGCACTGTGTGATCGCAGCAGCCGAGTGGTTATGCTTGCGGATTTGATTCGTCAGGTGATAGATTCGAGGCCCGCCATTGTTTGAGGTTAGAAACGGCATTCACTCAGTGTAATGGCCGCACTTGCCAAAAACCAAGTAATTCGCAAGAAGGCAGCTTAATATAATATGGAGACCGTGACATAAAACCTATCATATTAATTTTAGAATGTGTCACTGTACAGTCTAAAAGTACAGTACGGCATTTAACTTGTAATTAATATTGTCATTCCATACTGTCATCATTAAACTGTGTATTTCCCTATAAATAACATTCGAATTATATATATATATATATATATATATATATATATATATATATATATATATAATATATATATATATATATATATATATATATATATATATATATATATATATATATATATACAATACTGAAGAGCGATTTCGACAGGATGTGAATAATGCAAAGACAATAATCATCATCAATCATCATCATCAATAATAATAATAATAATAATAATAATAATAATAATAATAATAATAATAATAATAATAATAATAATAATAATAATAATAATAATAATAATAATAATAATAATAATAATAATAATAATAATAATAATAATAATAACAAAAATTCTCGATAGCTCTACAAAAGAGATTTTAAAGTTTGTTTTTTTATTTCTAAACTTTCCGAGTAATAAAAAAAAATGCTGACACAGCAAAATACACCATAAGTAGGATTATATGTCTGAAAAAGTTTAAATTTAGCGTCTTGGCGTTTCCTGGATCGTCGTATAATCACGCCAAAACCCCAAAACTGGAGGAAAAGGGTAAACAGAAAAGATATTAAGAAGGATCAACAGAACTGCAGGGTTCTCTGAGGTCAAAACTACACACACACACGCGCGTGCGCACAGACACACACACGCACACACATTGAGTATAGGCCACCACTTGGAAAAAGTGATCAATAGGCGCTGTTGACGGAGTATATCATCGAAGATGTTCTGCCTGAGTAAGGGCACTGAGAAGGACACGAGGAGGAATAATTGGAAAGGAGATATCAATAAAATTAATAATTATATTGCTGTTATTGATTGGATGAACTTACTTAACAACATATCTATACAAGAGATGTATGAAATCTTTTGTGAGGAATATGGGACAGTTACTTGTTGCTTACCATCCACCAAAATAGGAGTTATTAATGCCTGAGAGAAATGGGTCAATAAGGAGTGTAAAAGAGCTGAGGAGTGGAGAGACAAATGCTGAAATAGGAATAGGAGGAGAAAAAGCGTAAATGCCTGGCAGACTTACAAATAAGCTACAAATTATTACCTAAGTGAAAGAAGAGACACAAAGAGGGAGTATGAGATGGATATTACCAGGAAGGCTAAAGAAAATTACACACTTTCCACAGTTCTGTCAAAGGAAAACTGAACGTCAAAGAACATGCTTTAAAGTTAAAGAGGGCGGATGGAAGCATCACTTATATGAAGAGATCTACAAAGAACTGAACAAGGAGTATCAGTCAGTATTTATAGATGAAAATACTCCACTATCTCAGATTGCAGAGATAAGAGTTCATGTGCCGGTATCAGAGACATCATCTTTTCAGCTACAGAAGTATGGAAAGCATTGGTGGAGTTAGATGCACATAAAGCTACGGCACTTAATGACACATCCCCTTGAGTACTTAAAAAGTGTGCCAAGCCAATATCAGTGGTGCTATGCATCATATCAGAAAAGTCACTCAAATCTTGGGAGCTTCCAAAATGCTGGAAACAAGCGAATGGGGTACCTATCTTCAATAAGGGATGGAAAGACACATCTCTAAACTATAGGCTAGTTTCCTGGGCCAGCATAGTTTGCAATGTTATGGAGAAATACTAAAAATGCATCTCTCCTTATTTGGAATCCTTCAACTTTTTCTCAGTCGGACAACATGGCTTCCGAAAGCAGATCTATAGTAACAAACTTATTAAATTTCTATGATAAGGTCGGACAGATCTTACAAGAAAGAGAGGGCTGGGCAGCATGCATACTCTTAGCTTTTCAAAAGGCATTTGATACATTCCCACATTGGAGACTTATTAAGAAGGCAATGGCAAGAATAGGAAATAAATTGGAATGGATAAAAACTTACTTAGAAGGAAGGCAACAGAGGATTAGAATAAGACACTCAAGTGTCTGACTGCAGAAAGGTTAGTAGTAAGGTCCAACAGAGTTTACATTTTAGGGCCTTTTTTGTTCCTGGTATGTGTATATGACCTACCGAAGTCTGTAAATTCATATTTTAATATGCTTGCAGATGATGCAGAGAGTATGAAGACAGCAAAAGATGCAAATAATGGTAGAAAACTTCAAGAAATCTTAAAGAGTCTGCATGAGTGGTCAGAAAATGAGAAGAAAGTCAATACTTCAACTTGTAAGGTGATAAGAATGTGTACAAGTGCAAGAAACCCAAGTTTAGGTACTCAATGGCAGGTGCAGAACTTTAACAACAAAGATATGAGAGAGATCTAGGAGTAAACATATTGGTAGAATTGTCTCCGGAAATGGCATCGTTAGGGCTGCATATACTTTCATAGTAATTGTCCATCCATCCATATACCAAAGCCATATTCCCCCTTATAAGGAGGGTGGCTGAGTCAAAGAGAGTACTTTGACTTTTTGTAGGAATTAAATACAGAGGAAAGGATTCCCAGCCCCCTCGCTCTGCCCCATTTAGTCGACTTTTACGACACGCAGGGGAACAAGAAGTATTCTTACCCCCCTCCCTCAGGGGGGATCCCCCTCCCTCAGTAATTGTAAGGGTAACTTTTAGTTACATGGACAAGGAACTGTTCAGAAATATTTATGAAACTTAAGAGAGGTTTTTGGAACCCGAATTTGAAAAAGCACATAATTAAGTTGGAAAAGTTCAAAGACATGCTACGGTGCCAGAAATAAGTAATCTCAGTTATGAGGAGAGACTTAATGAAATTATACTTACCGTCATTTGAAGCTAGAAGAATGAAGAGAATATGGAGCCGGTTTTTAAATTCCTTCATGGTTTTGACAGTGGATAGGGATCAATATTTTGATATGGCTGGCTCTAGAAATAAAGGTCATAGTTTGAAGTTTCGATAGAAAACTGCTTTGTAGGATGTCAAGAAGTATTTCTTTCTTTAGTGTAAGAGTAGGTGATGATTGGAATACACTATACGAGGAAGTAGTTACTGCTAAACGCATTCCTAGTTTCAAGGACAAATATAATAAGTATAATTGAGTATAGAAATGGAACCGACCAGGACATGTACTTATGAGCATATGGCTCTCTTCAGTAAGCACGATTAGGTTTAAAAAAAAAAAAAAAAAAAAAAAAAAAAATTACACTCTTTCTCTATCCATCTATTATCTAGTAATAATAATAACAATAATAATAATAATAATAATAACAATAATAATTATAATAATAATAATAATAATAACAATAATAATTATAATAATAATAATAATAACAAAAACTTATAATAATAATAATAATAATAATAATAATAATAATAATAATAATAATAATAATAATATAGTATAATTATTATTATTATTATAGTCGCTCGTTTGAGAATTAACATACTTAATTAGCAACGTCAACGAATTGAAAATTAAAATCTTCTGGAAAAAGGGTTCCATCAACAAATATCAAATCTTAATTTATTATTATGACAATAGAGCGTCGGCCTTCGTAAATTCCTTGTAAGAACTAAAAAAAATAAATACAGAGATTTTCATTTAAAAATACGTTGTGTGTGTGTGTGTGTGGTGCGAGAGGAGAGAGAGAGAGAGAGAGAGAGAGAGAGAGAGAGAGAGAGAGAGAGAGAGAGAGAGAGAGAGAGAGAGAGAGAGAGAGAGAGAGAGAGAGAGAGAGAGAGAGAGAGAGAGAGAGAGAGAATTTTAAACGAGACTAATTAAAAACTCCAGAATTATTAGCATATGACATGCCTTTCATAATTAGTCTTGCCTCCATTCTTACTGTTTTCAGAGTGTTACCTTCAAATGAATTAAATATTATTTTAAGCCTTTTGGTCGCTGCTAACATACAGTACCCATCAAGTGTATATTTATACAATATATATATATATATATATATATATATATATATATATATATATATATATATATATATATATATATATATATATATATATATATATATATATATATATATATATATATATATATATATATATAACAAATACACACAAAGCCATCTGTAAGCTACAAAGAATTTGAATAACTAGGGCGTAAGCGAGAAACATATCCATTTATTTCCAGACAAAGGCCCGATTTCTTAAAGAGTGTATACCTAGGATACCATATTGTTAGTTAGCTAGACACACAAATGGATTTCATAAACGCATCTGACGATGTTGTGTATGGCTAGGATCCCGTACGGGATCCTAGCCAATACACAGAACCGCGCCAGATGTGTTTATGAAATCCATTTGTGTGTGTCTAGCTAACAATATGGTATCCTAGGTTTACACTGTTTAAGATATCAAGCCAAAGAGGATATAAATAGCTTTGCCTGATATGAAGCACAGCATAACTAGATCTTTAGTGAGGATTAAGAGCTTCAGTCAATTTTTAAAGCTTAATATATTGGCAAATCCTCTTACACAAGCACACATATGCGCACACACGCAAACACATGCACGCACGCACACACACACATATTAATATAATTTACTACGACATAAAACATATTTGCTAGATAACTTAGTGGAAAAAGACATGAATGGAAAAAAAAATAAATAATGCAAATTAATAAATAAATGTATTTTGAATCTGTCAGGCAGCAGCCTAGTAGAACTGGTTTTGAGATTATGAAATGTTCTGAGAATTTTCTTCGAAGTTCATCTATTCACAGAAATAGGTGCAATTAAATTTCTTAAATAATAAGAAACGCCCTAAGAAGGAGAGATTTCTTTTCAACGACACATTTTTATTCTATTCATCTGGTAAAGTTTTTCCAGTAGTTGTTTACGAAATGGAATATAAGATGCACGCAAAATAATTGAAAAATTAATTGTAATTAGTATAAATTATTGCGTGCGAGTGTGTTCATGATAATAGGTTGAAACGACGATTGTATATAAGTAATTTTTCCCTTCCGAATATATTTAGTGCACAGTGCAGGCAAATTAAGGTCCGATTTCTTAAACGGTGTAAACCTAGGATACCATATTGTTAGTTAGCTAGACACACACAAATGGATTTCATAAACGCATCTGACGCGGTTCTGTGTATGGCTAGGATCCCGTACGGGATCCTAGCCATACACAGAACCGCGTCACGCGCATGCGTTTATGAAATCCATTTGTGTGTGTCTAGCTAACTAACAATATGGCATCCTAGGTTTACACTGTTTAAGAAATCGGGCCTAAGACTGTCGACAAAGGTGAAGCAGTACATACAGTAATAAATAAAATTAATAATTTTCACAACTACCAGAATGACATCGAGGCTGGATTTGTTGTCATAAATTATATACTGGGAATTTATTTGCATAAAATTATTTATGAATGGTGTAAATAAATGAAGAAATTATTCGATAACATTCAACAGCAGATTCAGATAAAGTACAATTAATAATTCTGTTAACTAAGAAGTTAAATGCATTGGTTAATAATTATAATAACTAAGAACAGTTAAATACATTGGAGGTTTTGGGGCAGGGTCCTCTGTCTATTCGTTTTTTGTTTTAATTCTCTCTCAGTTCTCCAATGATGTGATTCTAAACCTATGATTGATGTGAATTTCCAAAAGGGTATCTCAATTATCTCAATTCAGTCTTAATGGACATACCTTCAAGATTCAAGATAACCAGTCACATTCAAGTTGATGAGTAATAGTGTCTTACTATAGTCATCAGTTTAAAGTAAGTTTTACTTGGTGCGATTATCGCTAAACAATGATCGTTCATGGCTCAACGATGATCGTCAAACGATTGTCTAGAGCACTCAGTCTTTGTTTTTGAAGGGGGCTACCGCAGTCGCTCGAAGCAAAACAGCCCCATTCAAAAACAAAGAATTAGTGTTCTAGACAATCTTTTGACGATTATCGTTGAGCTATGAACGATCATCGTTGAGCGATAATCGCACCAAATAATAGGTACCTTTAACTAGGCCATTACTACTTTTAAGTTAAAAGTAAGAGCCCAACAATTTATTACTCAAAATTATTATTTCATGTACACCGTCTAAAATAAGTGTAGTTAAGTTATCTGATTATTCAACTGTGCATTACAACATTTCAAATGTACACGGATACTAATTATATTTACCACACAAGTGTTTCTGTTTATCAACAAAGGCATAGTGTGAAGGAACACTTAAGAATAGCAAGAAACTGCTGTTACACCGTTCTTAAAGGGCGGTTAACACGGTCAAACGGTTCGTCGAACACGGTTCGACAGACAAGTGTTTGAAGTGATGTTCGAACGTGTGAACGGGGTATTTGACCAAAGACCCCGTTCACACGTTCGAACACCACTTCAAACACCTGTCTGTCGAACCGCATTCGACGAACCGTTTGACCGTGTTAACCGCCCTTAATTCTCATTCCCAGAGTCAAAACAAAGAGAATGACAAATAAGGTTTAAGTGAATTCGCTAAACCTAACAACTGGCAAATAAATAAACAAGGAAATGTGTTTGCTAGTGACATATTCGTCTTTAACTATGATCATAGAAGGATTAGATTACACTTGAGATCTTGACCCAACCAAAATTGTTTCATAACTAACGCTATGTAGGAGGAACTATGTTTGTTTATTTGTTTGTTTGTTTCGGTTTTACGTCACGGATTCCCTTTTTTACCTAGGGCTAGGACGGTTGCCTTCTTGCGAAGGACTTGTTTTGGCAGATTTAATCCTTACCCTGAGTGCATGCCCTTGCTAACCTCAGACCGTGATGGGGCGCTAACCCTCGACCTGACACCTTCAAAGAGATCAATACAGAATAAACCAAATATATTCCATAAACGTTTTATTAGCTCTTGGACCATAAACGTTTTATTAGCACCTGGACCAGAATGACAAAAGATAAGCCAGAGTTTTCAGCAGAACCTGTAATAAAATGGTTCGAACAAGAACTGAGAAAGCAGTAAAATGTACATACCAAGCCTTGTGGCGTCTCACAATGCAACGAGACCGGTTTTTAATCTTGTGCATGTAAGGCAATGCTTTCCCAAAGCGACTTCATCCTTGGTCGTAAGAAATTTGATCTCTGAACCTGTCAGTGGCTCTGCTGATGGTATCAGAGGACCTTAAGAGGTGCTGTCAGAGTCTTATAGTAATGGATGGTCTACAGACATCTGACTTATGACAGACTGCCAAGAGCTAACTATTCAAGGTGTCTGCTGTTTATTTCTATGTGTGTTAGAATATACATGTCTAACTTATACTGCTAGATTCGACATTCTTATATATCAAAGCGTCCTAATATCATCAGTTAGTGGGTCAATATTTTAATACTTCATTAAGGGGTTGCAATGTTTCATCACCCAGCTGGTATGCGAGTCGGCCCTACTGCTGCAAATATACAATAATTAGAATACTGTATTTCCACTCTAGCCCGTAGCCCTCACGGAGGGATGGATGGGGGGGAGCGTGCGGCGCGGTGCCCAGCCCACAGGGCACCCTGGGGGGGGGTAGGATGGGGGAGGGGGGTGCCGATGGAGTGGGGGGCAACCCCGTGCGTATGCCCTGCCCCCCGAGCGGCCACCCCCATTCGAAATGGAACTCATTGCGACACAAAAACGGTGCATTAATGGTTTAAATCTATGATTTTTGAGGCTAAGAATAGTTCCTATGCAGATGTAATATTAAGCACAGAATAACACTTTGAAGAATCTTAGTATGACGCAATTTCCCTCAAGTCAGCAAGGTTGCTAAAACTACTTAACAAAATAGAATGAAAATGTTGTTAGACCTTTTAACTACGTAGCCTATTTTCATCTCTCCATCAACTGTTCTCTGATTAAGTAAATTTGTAGGATACGCAAAGAAATTCCCTCCATTCTCTGGCGAAATTTGGATGTGAGATTTTTATCAAGAGCTAAATCAGGTATGCTTTCAGCGCGAGTGACTGCCAATTGTGAACCAAACCAGTTTTTGCTGCAGCCTTTGAAATTCAAGAAGGCGAAGGTACTTTACATTTGAGTATATGATACCACCTACTTTTACACAAATCTTCAAATTAGTTTTAAATTCTATCATGTTCCCCCTGAGGGAGGGGGGCAAGACTACTTCCTCCGTGTTTCCCCGTGTCATGAAAGTCGACTAAATGGGGCGGAGGGAGGGGTCTGGAAAGTTCTTCATCCTTTAGTTTTTTCCAGCAGAGTCAAGGTATCTTGTTCTGACTCCGTCATCTTCTAATAAGCGGGAAGTTTGCTCTTGTATACACAGAGAGATTCTATCATGTACGTGCCAGTAAAGGGGGGTTTACACGGTCAAACGGTTCGTCGAGCGCGGTTCGACAGACAAGTGTTTGAAGTGATGTTTGAACGCGTGAACGGGGTATTTGGTTGCCGAACAGGTTCGACAAACTTGTTCGACAACCAAATACCCCGCTTCACACGTTCGAACATCACTTCAAACACTTGTTTGTCGAACCGCGTTCGACGAACCGTTTGACAGTGTAAACCCCCCTTAATAATTCTGGAATACAGGCATGCATAACCACCGCTCTGCTCATGTACGGTCACTTCCTAAAAAAAAAATCTTCACCTTGAACCAGTAAATCAGAAATATTAGACATTAATAAGCTTCATTCTACAGATGGTACTCGGATAATGTCATGAATTAACAGATATCGCCATCTCTGTGCATGTTTTAGATGGAGTGGTTCAGTGTTCCTAGGGATTGTAAAACACCCCCCGGAGTTCAAGACCAGTGTCCGAAGTTGGGAATGGACAGCACAGTCCATACAAACTGACATTTAAGGATGTTTACATGCATAGCCATGACGGGGCCGCGGTAGCTCATTGGTAGTGTGCGCGAGACTGAAAGCGACAAACGTGGGGTCAATCCCACCGCGGGGCGTTAGGAAAGACATCCAACCTTAATCCCCTAACTCAAACAGGTTTGTGTCCACCCTCATTCGAATTGGAACCAAATGGTATACCCAAGACTGCGCATGCGTAGCCACGAACACCTTAAGAAAGGACATGACATTTAGAGGGAACTTTAAATTTTAAAGGTATATAGAATTTTGGTGCATTGGTCAGACTCTTATTGTCTGTAAGAGTTTTAAATGCAACTTTGTGATGTAAAAGTACCTATGCGAACGTCCAGTACTATAAAGGATTAATTTAGAAAGCAAACACCTTAAAGCTGAGTACATAATTACAGGATATAAACTTTATAATGCTGATCGTAGTGCAGATAAAAGAGGGGGAGGGGTAATTATGTATATTAAAGATAGCCTCAGAAGCTGCATTAGGTCTGGAATTAAGACAAATCTAAATTCAGAAACCTTATGGGTTGAAATTAAAAATAATATAGAAAGTCTAGTTGTAGGAGTAGGCTACAGACCACCTGATCTAGATAATATAGAGTCGCAAGTTATATACGATGAAATTTCTAAAGTGAGCAGGTCAAATAGAGTTTGCATTGTAGGCGATTTTAATTTTAGACATATTAACTGGGAAACCATAACAGGTGATAGTAGCTCTAAGGAGTTTTTGGAAGTAGTAGAAGACAATTTCCTTTCTCAGCATGTACATGAAGCAACACGGGGGGTGAATACACTAGATTTATTCTTAGTAATAGAGAGAATATGGTTACAAATTTAGAAGTTGGTGAAAAATTGGGCAACGGTGACCATGATTCCATTAGATTTAACATAATTTTCAAGGAAACTATAAAGGAAAATAAGAATATTGTTCCATACTTTAGAGCAGGAGATTTTGAGGGCTTAAAAACTAAATTATCTAATGAGGTATGGGAAGGGATTTCTGGGGTACAGATGTGGGTAGTTAATCCAGCAGGTCAGGTCGCAGGTAGCGGATTACCCCGAAATTTGAGTACCACATGCCAAGGATTATCACAAGATAAGATCAATACATTAAATTCTCTCACAGGAAAGAACAGCAGCCCGTCAGTTAATATAAATTTGGATGAGGAATATAACAATTTTGTTATGACTCTTAAGAATAGTCAGAGAGACTATATTCCCATGAAACATTGCAGATCAAGAAAAAATGACCCTAAATGGATGAACAATAGAATAAAGAATCTTATAGGTATTAAAAGAGGAATATACAGGAAACTAAAAAGAAGTGAAGAGCAGGTGAGGCAGCAATATATACAGTTAAACAGGGAAGTTAAAAAGATAGTTAGAGAGTCGAAAAGAAAATACGAAGTTAGAATAGCAGGAGAAGCTAAAGAAAATCCTAAAGGGTTTTATCAACATTATCAAACAAAATTTAAGGAAAAAGTCGGACCAATTGAAGTAGCCAATGGACATATCACAGATGACGATAAAGTGATGTGTACATGTTTAAATGATTATTTCTTATCTGTATTTACAAATGAAAACTTGGAAAATATTCCGGAAGTAGAATCCATTTACAGAGACAGTCCCGATAATATACTTAGTTCAATAAATATTACGAGAGAGGAGGTAATAAAAGAAATAGATAAATTAAAGGCTCATAAATCTCCGGGACCTGATGGAATATATGCTAGAATATTAAAGGAATGCAAGGAAGAGCTTAGTTGTCCTCTAACTGCATTATTTAATAATTCAATAAAATTAGGATCGGTACCCATGGAGTGGAAATTGGCAGATGTGGTACCAATATTTAAAAAAGGAGAACGTGTTAAAAAGAATAATTATAGGCCGGTAAGTTTAACGTCAACAGTGGGTAAGATTCTAGAATCCATAATTGCAAATAAAATAAGGGCACATCTGGAATTACACAGACTGATAAAACTTTCACAACACGGGTTTCTTAAGGGTTTTTCGTGCCTTACAAACTTACTGTCTTTTTATTCAGAAGTTTACGAGGCAGTAGATTGTGGCAAAGAATATGATACAATATATCTAGATTTTAGCAAAGCTTTTGATAGAGTTCCTCACAAAAGATTAGTTAAAAAGCTGGAAGCTCATGGTATAGGAGGAGCTGTGCTCAGATGGATCAAACAATGGTTAAAAGACAGAAAACAGAGGGTTTGCATAAATGGAGAGAAATCAGAGTGGGGCTCGGTTACTAGCGGGGTACCACAAGGCTCGGTACTGGGTCCCCTATTATTCATCGTATATCTAAATGATCTGGATTCGGATATCAGTAGTAACCTAAGTAAATTCGCAGACGACACTAACATAGGTAGAACTATAAATGGAAAAGAAGACATTCATGCTTTACAGGAAGATCTAAATAGATTATCTGAATGGTCGGACAAATGGCAAATGGAATTTAATGTTGAAAAATGTAAAGTAGTTAAAATGGGTACTATAAAAGACAATACTAGTTATAAGCTAAATAACCATGAAATCATGAGTTCTCAGTGTGAAAGGGATTTGGGAGTTCTTGTGAGTAGTAGTCTTAAGCCAAGAGAGCAATGCACAGCAGTCAGAAATAAAGCAAACAGAATTTTAGGATTTATCTCAAGAAGTGTCAGCAATAGGACGGAAAAAGTTATTTTGCAGCTCTATCTTGCATTAGTTAGGCCCCATTTAGATTATGCTGTGCAATTCTGGTCACCCTATTATAGAATGGAAATTGAATCCTTGGAGAGAGTGCAGCGAAGAATGACCAAGATGATACACAATATCAGAAATCTACCATATGAGGACAGATTAAAAAAACTTAATCTACATTCTCTAGAGAGGCGAAGAGTTAGGGGGGATATGATTGAAGTGTATAAATGGTTTAAAGGGATTAACAAGGGAGATATTAATAAAGTTTTAAAAATTCATGATCAAACCAGAACTCGTAATAATGGATTTAAGCTTGATAAATTTAGGTTCAGAAGGGAAATTGGTAAAAATTGGTTTGGTAATAGAGTAGCTGATGCATGGACCAAGCTTCCTAGTATGATAGTAAATGCCAATACCTTAGACACCTTTAAATGTAGATTAGATAGACATATGACAGAGGTAGGGTGGGTATGAATAGGTTAGTGCTTATTAGAAAAATCATAAAAAGAAAAATAGAATAAATAAGTAGAGTAGAATAGAATAGGTTAGACATGCTGAAAATACAATTCAAAAATGGAGCTGCCTCGTGTGTGCCAGTAGGCATGTTGCAGTGTCCTCTATTCTTATGTTCTTATGTTCTGTTCAAGTAATTAACATCAAATCTAATCCTTTAAACATGTGACATTAATAATCCGAGCAGCAAACATTCTTTTGTAAATAATAATAATAATAATAATAATAATAATAATAATAATAATAATAATAATAATAATAATAATAATAATAATAATAATAATAATAATAATAATAATAATAATAATAATAATAAATAAATAAATAAATAAATAAATAAATAAATAAATAATAATAATATGTAGTCTCCGTGGCTAAATGGTAGCGTCCGCGACTCTGTGTCGGCAGGTCGAGAGTTCGCGCCCCGTCACGGACCGAGGTTAGTAAGGGCATACACTCAGAGTAACGATTACATCTGCCAATACAAGGCCTTCGCAAGAAGGCAACCGTCCTAGCCCTTAGTAGAAAAGGGAGTTCGAGACGTAAAACAGAATCAATGATAATAATAATAATAATAATAATAATAATAATAATAATAATAATAATAATAATAATAATAATAATAATAACAATAATAATAATGAATGTCATAATAGGTCAGATTTGCAAAGCTTTTTTGGTATTACTTGACCAGAAGAAAAGTTTGGGACTTAAAATGATCATTGCGATCTCAGTTTTGGCATACAGAAGAAGGATGGCTCACAAAAGCTTTATTAAACTCCAGCCACTGGAGGGGTATGATAGTTCAACTTGGTGCCTGTCCCAAGATAGGATCAATGGGGAGGGTTGGCGTAAAGGAGGGCATCAAATCTAACAAAAGAAAAAAAAAAGAGCTAAAACCAACTAGTAGCTTCTAAAGAGGTTTGCGAGAAACAGCGAACCAGTATGAACATGGAAAAGCTACTGCAAAAAAAAAATGATTTTTTTTTTTAATATTAAAAACAGAAAGAGACGGAATTCTAACATTAAAATAAACTCGAAAACCTTTTACAGTTTAATATGAAGGTAAGTAAAGTCATTAACAATATCAGAACTTGTTTTGTATAGTGATTAAATGGCGCACAATTAAAATTCACCGTAATACCTCTCAGTCTTCTATTTAAATCCTTCTTATTACGATGTGGTGTAAGAGTAAACATTATATTTTTTCTCTCTAATTTATATCACAGTTTAAATCAAGCCGAGTCCAATCACACTTCTCTGCATGTTTACAGTCCAAAAAAAAAATAATAAATTAAAAAAAATAAATAAAAAGGATGATCTGCCATGCAGACCTGACAATGATTTACTAATGCTAAAGTCAAACATAACATCGATCAGTGTAACGCCATTTATGTAAGAACAAAGAGGCCGGGATGAGATGTGGATTGTGCTAAGCACAAAACTGGCTGCCTAAGGGCGGTTTACACGGTCAAACGGTTCGTCGAACGCGGTTCGACAGACAAGTGTTTGAAGTGATGTTTGAACGTGTGAACGGGGTATTTGGTTGTCGAACACGGAACGTGTCGTGTTCGACAACCAAATACCCCGTTCACACGTTCGAACATCACTTCAAACACTTGTCTGTCGAACCGCGTTCGACGAACCGTTTGACCGTGTAAACCGCCCTTAGGCAGCCAGTTTTGTGCTTGGCACAATCCACTTCTCATCCCGGCCTCTTTGTAACCAAATACCCCGTTCACACGTTCGAACATCACTTCAAACACTTGTCTGTCGAACCGCGTTCGACGAACCGTTCGACCGTGTAAACCGCCCTTAAGTCCTTAGACACACGAGACATTTATTCTGGAAGAGCAAATGTCAGGATTCCGTGGGAGGATGGAAGCCAACTCCCCATAAAAGGCATATCCGGAAAGCCGAGAAAGCAAATTTTGAGAAGTTTTCCAAGTATTATAGAGCAGAATATTATGAAAAATTAAGGGAAATACAGCCTGAGCACTCAGGGTAACGATTACATCTGCAAAAACAAGCCTTTCGCAAGAAGGCAGCCGTCGCAGCCCTTGGTTGAAAAGGGAGTCCGTGACGTAAAACCGGAACTGAACAGCCTGAATCTGAAAAGAAAAATTTCTAATAGCGTAGAAAACGCAATTTAAAAAGAATTCTAAGCAGCTCTGAGAACCAAGTCTAAGGAAGAATTCCGAGTGGCCTAAAGAGAAAATATAAAAAAAAATGAAAGGATTCTGAAGAAAACATTTTTCAAAGAATTCCAAGTACCTTAGAGCGGATGTTTAAAACAGAATTTCGAGTGGCAGAGAAGTCTTTGCAATACCCTGAGTCAAGTCTTTAAGAATTCATTGTTGCATTGAGCAAGTTTTTGAAGAACTCCAAGTAACTTTGACAGCCAGATTACAAAGGAACTCCGTATAGCCTAAAGAGTGAAAACTTAAATTCAGAGTAGTCAAGCGCACTCTCTATGGAAAAATTCTAAGTAGCCTAAAGTGCAAAGGATTTAGAAATTATTATAAGCGTGAAGTGTAAAGTCAGTGCACAAAATTCCAAATTCACTGTGCAGAGAGCTTTGAAGAATTCCGAGTAACGTAAAGAACCAGTTTGAGAATAATTCCGAGTCGTGCAAAGGTCCTAAGGAATACCAAGGAAATTTTATAAAGAGAAAGAATTCTGAGTAGTATTGGGAGCAAATCTTAGATAAATTGAGAGAGAGAGAGAGAGAGAGAGAGAGAGAGAGAGAGAGAGAGAGAGAGAGAGAGAGAGAGAGAGAGAGAGAGAGAGAGAGAGAGAGAGAGAGGGAGAGAGAGACTTGATATATAACAATCAGGAACTTATTGTTACCCCTTACCGCTATTATGACCCAACCTACATCGCCAATGAGAAAAACTATGGACAGGATCTTCCCAAACGCAGCTTTTCGTCCTCCGTATACTAATCAACTTCCACAGAGCGAAGTATCAATAAACATTCCACATGTGGACAAGAAAGAGAGAAGAGAAAAAAAAAAGCTGGACAGGTAAGACACCTTTGTAAGGACATGGAAGTTCCAACTCTCCCATAACGACCTCTAATGCCATTTTAGGGTGGATGCTGAATTACTCCTAATAAAAGCCTTTGGAAATACAAGAGGCATGATTGTGTACAGGGGGTGTGATCCCAATGGTTAGATTCTTCTAATTCTGGAGAGAAATTTCTAGATATCTTATCTTAATGAACAAGGTCCTCAGTATGGAATCTATCATTTCCTAACTGCGAGGCTACACATATTTTATACTCTGCTTACAAAAGCCTAGCCTAGACAATGACATACGAGACTTATGAATAACTTACCCCCTATCAAGATATACACGAAGTGTATATTTTTTTAAGTTTATCACAAAAATCTGTACGACACAGCCTATTTTATAAGCACTTTACCTAAAATGTTTAGGAAACTGCACGGCCGGTTGTTTAATAAACGGGACTCTTGCTGCTAAAGTTACTAAACCCAACTCCTTTTTTAAAGAAACCCCTACATTATGGAAGACAAGTCTGGAGCTATCCTGTAGCGTGCATATATGGAAGCACCCACTGGGGTTCTTCCCGAATGGACAACTCAAAGAGCTAGAGAGAAATGATAAATGAGACAATAATGCCTTATTCATATCTAGTCTCTTATTACATTTCTCTCTTAGGTTGACTTTATCTATAGAGGTACTGTTATAAAGGCTGAATCAGGTACCCTTGTAAGACAAGTGCGTGTAACCAAAGGGAAAATGTGAGCTGCTTTTTTTTTATTTCTCAATGTGTGCACTGAACAATTAAGAAAATAATAGATGCAGTAATATCCTGTCAAGTCTGTGTTGTTATTCAGTAAATGCTAGTGTTAAGTGTATGCTTAAATGACAGTTTCTAGTAGATAACAGACGTTTTACAATCACTCAACAATCAAGTTAAGCTTAATTATTTATACGTCAAATTGCAAAAGCTCAGTCACTATTTATGTACTTGCAAGCTGTATTCTTAGCATAAAAAAGAACACTTAGCATCACTTCATAATCAAGTGAAAGCTTAGTTTGTTTGTTTGTTTGTTTGTTTGTTTTCCACGCTTAGTGCCATAGGATCGATTATTGCGTGTATGTACTTGCAATCTGAAATCATAGCATAAAGCCAAACGTACCCAATCAACATCCACGTAGTGATGACTTCAAGTTTCAGTATGCAGTCCTGTGTACCCAGACGCAGTTTCTGAATTTCCGAGTTGATATTTTAGCAACTAGGCGTAAAGCGAAATCTAGAAATCTATTTTACTACATTTTCCCTCTCCCTTTCTCTCTCCTAGTCTGCAAATTCTACTTTTTTTCTTTCCCATACGGTGTGGGGAAAATAATACCGCCTCCGTATCCCCCTGAGTGTATCAACCTCGACTAATTGTGTGAAACGAACGACTGGGAATCCCCTTCTTAGTGTATGCATCCCGCAAACTCGAGGGTCCGCTTTGACTCGGCCATCCCACTTATAAGGGGAATTATAGCCATGAATACTGATAGAGTTACATTTTCAATACATCCGTTATCACCATCAGGAAAAAAGAGAAGGCGATCCCAGGTATCGATTTTCAAGGGGTAAGTCATGCAAGTCTAATTTGCCAAATCCTATTACCTGTAAAACTTTGCAGAGCGATGTGATGAGGACATGCCTTTTTTTTCTTTCTTTTTTTCCGCTTTTGCCTTTTCCCTTTTCGTTTTATTTTATGTTGTCACAGTCAGAGAAGTTAATTGCAAGGATACACGCAATTACCTGTGTGCCAGTGTTAAGTAAGTACTTACATACATAACATCCAGAAAAAATCATACATACACTCATACAGCCATGCATACATAAATACACATAAATCTAGGAGTGAATGTATCCGCAGATTTGCCTACGGAAATGCAAATAATAAGCATCGTCGAGGAAGCATCCATTAATTTAGCAAATATACGGGTGGTCTTCATGTAAATGAACAAATAAGCGTTCATATATAGTAAGATTACTTACATGACGTCTGAACTTGAATATGCAGCACCCATCTGGAATCAGAAAAAAAAATAAAAGTTTACAATGCTTACGATAAAGATACGTAATATCTATGAGGAAAGGCTGAAGGAGTTAGAATTGCCATCACTAGAATCTAAGGGAAAATGGGAGGGGTATTTTAACGGTTTTAAGTTTCTATGGTTTTGACAGAGTGGATAGGGAGCAATACTTCGATATGGGTGGCACTTGAACTAACTACATTAGTTAGTTCAAGGGTGCGTGTGTGCTTGTGTGTTTTATAGTTTACAACCTCGTGAGAAAGCTTCTTTGCTGGATGTAAGGAAAAACTTTTTGTACTAGAATAGTTGGTAACTGGACTTTGCTAAGCGTAAACAGTGAATGTTATTTGCATTCACGGGTTTTACAGAAAGGAATGGTAAGTGTTAACCAGTAAAAAAAAGAAAAAAAAAGCGAGAGAGAGAGAGAGAGAGAGAGAGAGAGAGAGAGAGAGAGAGAGAGAGAGAGAGAGAGAGAGAGAGGAAGTTACGAGCTAAAAGGCTCTTTCAAGTGAACGCAATCTGGGAAATACAATGAGATAAATACACATATACCCTTACATACCCAAACATACAAGTTATTACTCCCACTGTTACAAAGAGTAGGTTTTTATTAAACATTAAATATTACTTTAAAACACGACCGGCAGCCTTAAAACACACAAACACCCACCACAAAGAGAGAGAGAGAGAGAGAGAGAGAGAGAGAGAGAGAGAGAGAGAGAGAGAGAGGAGAGAGAGAGGAGAGAGAGAGAGGTAACATTTCGAATTGTCATGGTGCTTAGACGAAATTATTGGAGAGAGAGAGAGAGAGAGAGAGAGAGAGAGAGAGAGAGAGAGAGAGAGAGAGAGAGAGAGAGAGAGAGAGAGAGAGAGAGAGAGAGAGAGAGAGAGAGTACAAAGGAGGTAACAGTAAGATTAGTCATGGTGCTTAGACGAAATTAATGTACTGAGAGAGAGAGAGAGAGAGAGAGAGAGAGAGAGAGAGAGAGAGAGAGAGAGAGAGAGAGAGAGAGAGAGAGAGAGAGAGAGAGAGAGAGAGAGAGCGAGCAATTTTAAACAATCAAAACTCTTCAGGGTCTAAATATTCCCACTCTGAATCGACAAAACAATAAATATTTTGAAATTTTCTAAAGATGAATTTACAAATGTTTAATTTCTTTTCTTTACGCCACTTTGAATACGAAGGCTGAACGGCATTAAAGAAGCTTGTTAAGCGAAAAGGGCAGCTGACAAGAGAGGTATTCGACGTAAAATTATAAGCCAGTACTAAACGTGACCTAAAGGTCTGCTACTCATGAAAGTAACATCGACCCCATCCATGAATACAAAGGAAGAGCTGCCAAATTAAAAAAGTTGGACACAATCATAATAAAGAAGAAGAAGAAGAAGAAACATCAATTAAAAGAGAGAAAAAGAAAGAGGAACAAGCAGAAGACTAATAAGAAAAGAAGGAAGCTATCAAAGAAGAAGAGGAAGAGGAAGAAGAAGAGGAAGACTATCCTTGAGCCGTTCCAAAAGTAATGATTATATCTTATGTTTATGATGCTTATATCAAGCTATTGAGAATTCATAACAATTGTTGTCATTGAGACGATTGTTATTAAAACCGGTTTTATTGAAAACTTTAAATATAAACCAGAAATTCACTAGGCCTAAACATAAGGATCAATTCCTTTGAAGCCTGTCCATTTCTGTAAGAAAAGGCCTGGTCCTTTTGATTAATAAAAAAAAAAACATTTAAATTAACATTTGAGAGAAAAGTTATACTGAAACGAAGTTCAACTAAAGACGCAAATGTGACACCTAAAATTGCTTGACAGATACTAATTTAGTTTGAAATATATATACGATTAATGGTTCTCTTTGGTCAAAGCTAAATAATAAGTTAAAACAGAAAAACTTACAATATATATATATATATATATATATATATATATATATATATATATATATATATATATATATATATATATATATATATATATATATATATATAAGAAATAAAATACTTTAAAAATACTGTTTGGAAAAGATGTTTTTTCCCCAAAACCATTTATTATAATCCTTGTATGGAGTATAGATGCTAAATTAATGTCTGGAGTTTTCTCATATATTACGGACTTTTCGAGTATTTTCTTTTTAATGAAATGTTTGTTCTACATAGACACAAGTTTATACTGTCAATAGAATATAAAGTTTCATCATAACTGTACAGCTTATAAACCTTATAACCGATATTTAGTAGGTTTACAAAAATAAAAAAATAAAAAGTAAATTCCTGGATTTCATGGCCTGTTGGACTCCAATCTCTTGCTTAGATTAGAGGCTCTTCCATCTTTCCACCCACTTGATGGGTAGCTAGAAGAATTCATGGCCTAGCTGACGATAGGCCTACCATGGTAATTTCAAGAACAGCATAGGCCTAGTCTGACAATCTCGTAACCCATTCTGTTGATGTCAATTTACATTCTTGTTAAGATTACGGGCTTGCTAAGAGGCTAATCTATCTTCTCGAACCATGGCCTAGTCTGGTTTAACTGTAAATAAGGAAGACCGTTTTAGGCCAGTTATATATTTATTATAGCCTATTTGTAAAAAATAGTCCCATTTGTGACTGATGAATTCTGTAAATAAAAAAAAATTGCTCAGATGAGAGTAATGCGAAAATCTGTAAAATGGGATAGAGGCAGATGAGTCTAGATTTTCTATATTAAATGAGGTAGGCCTATGAGATGGAATGAAAGGAAATATTTTGGAATATACATTTCAGACCTACAAATACTTTATAAATTTTTCAATGTTTTAAATAGCTTTGCAGGAAAATAGAGCATATTCCTATTTGAAATTTCAATAAATAACATATATATGGAACAATAAAAGACCTAAATATACGGCGAGAAACATAATAATAAATAGCCTAAGTGGAACATACTAACAGAATATCTTATCTAGTGAATCTTCAGAATTTGATTACAATATCTGACCATAATAACGTATATACAATAACGGACCATAACAACGTATATAACAAAATTAAGTACTCTGATGATGCAGTGTATACTCTATGTTTACAAATACCTAATCTAATTAATACATACAACAGGAAACTACAATAATAGTCGACATATAATAGGTACAAAGTAAATACAAAAAGACAATAGAATTCGGAAAATTACATTTCGCTGAATATACACCATGTTAATAATAGTTTACTGACCAAACACAAACACTACATTAATCAACTGCACATACAGACACGCACGCAAAGCGCGTCCCAAAATATCTTGCGAGGGGTTGGCAGAGTCAAAGCACACAACCATTTACGAGAGGGCTCACTCACTCCACCCCTCACACTTTACTCGTGCCTCACTCACGCCATTCGGACTAAAGACCGAATTGGTTGGGATTTTCCTACCAAAACCCATTCGTATCCCTCAACTCTTTGTACGTGGTAAATACGAGGGGGAGATTCCCCAGGTCCCTTGTTCGACACATTTAGAAGACTTTTGCGACATGAGGGGAATACAGAGGCGTTATTGTGGTTTTCTGCCCATAAAGATAGAATAATATGCAGATATTGAGATATATGGGAGGCAGAGGACAAATTCTTACCTGGAAAATTTCCAACACCTAATTGAGAGAGAGAGAGAGAGAGAGAGAGAGAGAGAGAGAGAGAGAGAGAGAGAGAGAGAGAGAGAGAGAGAGATTCAAATACCACACAAAGCACTTTAACTGAAACTAAAGGGCGTGTCCTTTTTATCCGGTAAGTGCTGTAACACTGACAAAATGATCCAGATAGAGGAACCAAAAGGCAAAAAGAATAGTGTAAAGGAAGGCAACCAAAATGGCCGATATACACTAACAAAATATACAAGATTATGTTTAATTATGCCAAAATATGTGCATAAGCACATGTGTACGCTGGGACTGGATATATCTATTCAACATTATACATTTTATCTAATCATTATAGTATATTTTATTTGAATAATTTATAAATAACATTTTATGACTGAAAAAAATAGTTTTACAAATCAATAATAGCTGAAAAAAACGTGCCAGTAAAATTTTACACTATTAATCTTAAGCAATGGCTGAAACATCAATATTTATAATGTAATAATATAAATGAATACGTTTTAGCAGTAAAGAGAGACGAGTTTAATTAGGCTCAAATATCACTGTAATACATTCTTCGTATTTGTTTCATGGTGTGAAACCGGGACAGGCACATAAAACTGCCCACATCAAGCTCGGGCACAAAAAAAAACCGAGACAGATATAAAGTAGCTGTTTAAGGACAAAGCAGAAATAACATACATACACTATAAAGAATGGATTATTATTATTATTATTATTATTATTATTATTTATTATTATTATTACTGTATTATTAACTTTGGCATCCAAGGCACTTGCACAACCCTTAATTGTTAATAAAGTGCCGTCCCTTATGCTTACTCTAATAAAAACAATATCATAAAACTCTTGTGATTTTTAACTAAACAAGTGATTACAAAAACACAAAAGACAGTATAAATTTAGTGAAAAAAAAATTAACTGAACATAAAAAAAATATAAAGTAAAAACTTAATTTTATGAGATAAAGATAACACTCCTGCCGTAAGGAAAAATTTCATTGTCAAAAGCACCTTACATGCATAGGCAACCCTAAAACACCTTGCAAGGTGAAACTGCCCATTAAAATACCTTGCTAAATTCATAACCCAATCAAATTCCCTAAACCACCACAAATTAAAATAATCTAAACATATAAACATTTTGTAGTATTAGATAAATTAAGAATAATCTTATAAGTGTCCCTAATACTAAAGCACACCTTGCAAAATCCATTCTAAATAACACTTCTTGAATTTAATTTAAGTACGAAAACACTTTATAAAATATATTGAATTCCAATTAACACCTTGTAAGGTTAGATAAAACCCCCAGAAAAACCTTCGTCGGTTATATAACCCCAGAAATACCTTCGTCAGTTATATAACCCAAGAAAGCTTTGCTACAGAAAAAAAATACAAAGTCGATGACCCTAAACTTAAAAACACCTTGTAATAATAAGAAAAAAAAATAACAAAATAACTGATAAACCAAGAACATTCTAAAATCACATAAAGCCAGAAACTCCTTACAAATATATGTCCTAAAACCACAATTCAAAGCTGAACCCAAAATGTTTAATTTAAACTCATATAAATCCAAAAAACAATTTGAAAACTAACAATCACTAATGTTTGTTGTTCCGGTTTTACGTCACGGACTCCTTTTTCTACCAAGGGCTAGGACGGTTGCCTTCTTGCAAAGGACTTGTTTTGGCAGATGTAATCCTTGCCATGAGTGCATGCCCTTGCTAACCTCAGACCGCAACGGGGCGCGAACCCTCGACCTGACGCCTCAAAGTCGCGGACGCTACCGCCTGAGCAACGGTGACTACGAAAACTAACAATCACTAATAACCATCTGTAAAATATTCTCAAAAACACACTACATTCACTAAAACTACAAAGAAAAACACACTAAAAACCTTGTCACGTTATCTACACACATAAGCAGCCTTGTAGAGAAACAAATTACAGATATTTAATTGCTCAAACTGTCAATCAAACCACAACCAATTAACAAAGACAACAGTTAGTCTAATTGCTGAAAACAGTATACATATGCTAATTGCTAGCGAAATACCTGTGTTACTTTAAGCATGAATTACCTGTTAATTTAATGGAAATTTGGGTACATTTTACTTTCGCACCTCAACGAGTGAACTGGAGTTATAAAAATATTGGAAAATTACTTAAAACAACTGAAAAACAATAATTTATAAATTTTTATATATGGGGTTAAACTAACCTATATGAATCTATCCAAAGTTAAACTAATGCTAATATAAATTTACTGCCAATCCCAAACGAATGTATTGATAATAGTACTAAACACCGAAAGAACACCTAAAATTGAAGGTAATAATTTAATTTATCAAATCGTTTCTTGGTGGGAGCTGAACTTCAATAACTGTACCTAACCCAACAAGAGGTTAAATTTAATGAGAATTATTTTCCTAACTAGGGGGGTATCAAAGTACATTTTAACCCTAGTTTGGTATAACGACAATATCACATCGCTATCGAATACAGATATAATTTGTATTTATCATTAATTGTTCATACAAAAAACAGCAGCAACAACTATAGAAGAAGCATTGAATTAAATCCTACTAGACCTGACCTGATACGATACGGAGTAATAGTTCATGATGATCCGGTTTTACGTAAAGGAATCCGGTTTTACGTCACAGAATCCGGTTTTACGTCATCAATCTCGAGATTCACCATCCAACCACAGCGGCCACGATACGGCGTAATAGTTCAATATTAATAATATTTTACGTAAATGTTCCGGTTTTACGTCACGGACTCCCTTTTCTACCAAGGGCTAGGACGGTTGCCTTCTTGCGAAGGACTTGTTTTGGCAAATGTAATCGTTACCCTGAGTGCATGCCCTTGCTAACCTCAGACCGTGACGGGGCGCGACCCCTCGACCTGACGCCTCAGAGTCGCGAACGCTACCGCTTGTGCCACGGTGACTACAAATATTTTACGTAAATCTTCGTTACAAACACTGAAGACACACTAAGTTACAATCAAGTTTGGGAGAGAGATTTAAAGCAATATATCTCTCTCTCTCATCATAAAATAAATAAGGAAAAATTAATATGTAGGGTGCGACTTGTAAAAATATTAGGACAGCTTAGAAATGGTCAAGTTAATAAGGCTAGTAAAACTGACGAGAGAGCATCCAACGATTGCCATAGGAGTGTTTTCCCCATTTGATCCATTAACTAAATAAAAGCTGGTCAGAATTTCCTATAGCCCCATACATACACACTAAACCATGGGCGAGATAACTAAAAACCTCAATAAAGAATTAACGCTTAATTATATGAACAAATTGTCCGTTTTCAATTTTTTACATCAAAACTATTTCTCCATAGAAACTAATAACCGAAAAATCTAACCTAACTTTAATGAAAAGGCGCAAAATAATATCCTACATCAATGCATAATTCAAGTTACTTAAAACATTAAAATATTATAAACTTAACACCACAATTTAAACTACCGTAACACTGTATATATATATATATATATATATATATATATATATATATATATATATATATATATATATATATATATATATATATATATATATATATATATATATATATATATATATATATATATAAGTAACTAAGCAAAATATGGAAATTATATGAAAATTAATAAATTCCCTTAATTAATATAATTATGGATAACAGCACAGCAATTAAGCTATACAGTATACTTACTGATTAATGAATAACAGCATAGCAGTTCAGCTATACACTACTTAGTTCCTGGAGAGAGAGAGAGAGAGAGAGAGAGAGAGAGAGAGAGAGAGAGAGAGAGAGAGAGAGAGAGAGAGAGAGAGAGAGAGAGAGAGAGAGAGAGAGAGAGAGAGAGAAAAAAAAATTTTCCCTTTGGACTCTCGATTTCTGTAGACTCACAAAACCTAACCAACCGTATTCAAATCCACAACAAAACCTAAGTGCATCAGGTTAGGTTAAGTTACTTTACAAATTTATGAGTCCAAAGATAAACATTTACCCTATAATTATATGAGAGAGAGAGAGAGAGAGAGAGAGAGAGAGAGAGAGAGAGAGAGAGAGAGAGAGGAGAGAGAGAGAGAGAGAGAGAGAGCATAATAATTAAAATAAAAAAAAGACTATGTAAGCCGTCGGTATATGTTTACTTACACACGCTCAACGGGTAATAATGAAAACAAAAATTAAACAATATCTAAAAGTTAAAAAATTGAGTATTATTTTAGTTACGGGGATTGATGGAATACGGGGCTAGGGAAAAAATACCTCTATTGGGGTAAGCGGGTGAAGCCCCTGGCTAGGAAGGACGCGTTCTTCTAGGTGATGTTAGGCTATGCTGCACCAAAAATAATCCCCTCTTCTAAAAATTTACTAAATACTGTAATTATTTCAGCTGTTTATTTCAATAGGAATGAACAAACTTAACGAAGAAAATCAAACCTAACCTAGTAATACAACATCAAAAAATTCCGGATTAAGGGAGGGAGGGAATGTAAACATACCATTTACATTATCCAGCAAAAAAACACTGAGCACTAGACTGCAGTGATTAGGACGTATTGTCTTGTCACAGGAAAATATGGTTAAGATTCGTTTTATGCACTTCTAATTCTTGGAGATCTGGTTTTCTTCTGATACGTTTTAATGCGTTCTGAATTAATCTAATAATTGTTTTTTGTCGGAAAACGGTTTTTAAGTTGGGCCAGATATTGGTGGGTGGCAGAGGGTACTTATATAATATAATCTAACTTAAGTAACCTAACCCAACCTGACTCAAATTTGAAGCCTTACATACCTCGAAAGGATGAATATACAGCAGCGCGACGCATTTCAGGAACATAAGAACATAAGAATAGAGGACACTGCAACATGCCTACTGGCACACACGAGGCAGCTTCATTTTTGAATTGTATTTTTGTATTTTCAGCATGTCTAACCTATTCTATTCTACTCTACTTATTTATTCTATTTTTCTTTTTATGATTTTTCTAATAAGAACTAACCTATTCATACCCACCCTACCTCTGTCATATGTCTATCTAATCTACATTTGAAGGTGTCTAAGGTATTGGCATTTACTATCCTACTAGGAAGCTTGTTCCATGCATCAGCTACTCTATTACCAAACCAATTTTTACCAATATCCCTTCTGAACCTAAATTTATCAAGCTTAAATCCATTATTACGAGTTCTGGTTTGATCATGAATTTTTAAAACTTTATTAATATCTCCCTTGTTAATCCCTTTAAACCATTTATACACTTCAATCATATCCCCCCTAACTCTTCGCCTCTCTAGAGAATGTAGATTAAGTTTTTTTAATCTGTCCTCATATGGTAGATTTCTGATATTGTGTATCATCTTGGTCATTCTTCGCTGCACTCTCTCCAAGGATTCAATTTCCATTCTATAATAGGGTGACCAGAATTGCACAGCATAATCTAAATGGGGCCTAACTAATGCAAGATAGAGCTGCAAAATAACTTTTTCCGTCCTATTGCTAACGCTTCTTGAGATAAATCCTAAAATTCTGTTTGCTTTATTTCTGACTGCTGTGCATTGCTCTCTTGGCTTACATAAGAACATAAGAACATAAGAATAGAGGATACTGCAACATGCCTACTGGCACACACGAGGCAGCTCCATTTTTGAATTGTATTTTCAGCATGTCTAACCTATTCTATTCTACTCTACTTATTTATTCTGTTTTTCTTTTTATGATTTTTCTAATAAGCACTAACCTATTCATACCCACCCTACCTCTGTCATATGTCTATCTAATCTACATTTGAAGGTGTCTAAGGTATTGGCATTTACTATCCTACTAGGAAGCTTGTTCCATGCATCAGCTACTCTATTACCAAACCAATTTTTACCAATTTCCCTTCTGAACCTAAATTTATCAAGCTTAAATCCATTATTACGAGTTCTGGTTTGATCATGAATTTTTAAAACTTTATTAATATCTCCCTTGTTAATCCCTTTAAACCATTTATACACTTCAAATCATATCCCCCCTAACTCTTCGCCTCTCTAGAGAATGTAGATTAAGTTTTTTTAATCTGTCCTCATATGGTAGATTTCTGATATTGTGTATCATCTTGGTCATTCTTCGTTGCACTCTCTCCAAGGATTCAATTTCCATTCTATAATAGGGTGACCAGAATTGCACAGCATAATCTAAATGGGGCCTAACTAATGCAAGATAGAGCTGCAAAATAACTTTTTCCGTCCTATTGCTGACGCTTCTTGAGATAAATCCTAAAATTCTGTTTGCTTTATTTCTGACTGCTGTGCATTGCTCTCTTGGCTTAAGACTACTGGGATCACTTCACTAGTCGTAAGCATATGTATGCCAGGGATGGAGTGCATCTTTCTAATTCAGGTGTCTCGGTATTGGCTGGTATGATAGACAGAGAGGTAGGGGGGTTTTGTTAGACACAAATAATGAAATGATTAATACTTGTGCAGAGAAATTAGTCAGTAAGGGTTCAGTAAATAGTGGGTCAAATAACTGGGAGTCTAAGGATAAGAACCATTTGTTACATAGAACAAATATTAACAAAAAGAATAGCCACAAGAAGGGTGAAGCTAGAGAAAGTTTAAAAGTATATTATACAAATAGCCGTAGTTTAGGTAACAAGATAGAAGAACTGAGAGCCATAGTATGTAGTGAGAGACCGGATATAATATGCATTAGTGAAAGTTGGATTAAATTAGAAAGCAAACACCTTAAAGCTGAGTACATAATTACAGGATATAAACTTTATAATGCTGATCGTAGTGCAGATAAAAGAGGGGGAGGGGTAATTATGTATATTAAAGATAGCCTCAGAAGCCGCATTAAGTCTGGAATTAAGACAAATCTAAATTCAGAAACCTTATGGGTTGAAATTAAAAATAATATAGAAAGTCTAGTTGTAGGAGTAGTCTACAGACCACCTGATCTAGATAATGTAGAGTCGCAAGTTATATACGATGAAATTTCTAAAGTGAGCAGGTCAAATAGAGTTTGCATTGTAGGCGATTTTAATTTTAGACATATTAACTGGGAAACCATAACAGGTGATAGTAGCTCTAAGGAGTTTTTGGAAGTAGTAGAAGACAATTTCCTTTCTCAGCATGTACATGAACCAACACGGGGGGTGAATACACTAGATTTAGTTCTTAGTAATAGAGAGAATATGGTTACAAATTTAGAAGTTGGTGAAAAATTGGGCAACAGTGACCATGATTCCATTAGATTTAACATAATTTTCAAGGAAACTATAAAGGAAAATAAGAATATTGTTCCAAACTTTAGAGCAGGAGATTTTGAGGGCTTAAAAACTAAATTATCTAATGAGGTATGGGAAGGGATTTCTGGGGTACAGATGTGGGTAGTTAATCCAGCAGGTCAGGTCGCAGGTAGCGGATTACCCCGAAATTTGGGTACCACATGCCAAGGATTATCACAAGATAAGATCAATACATTAAATTCTCTCACAGGAAAGAACAGCAGCCCGTCAGTTAATATAAATTTGGATGAGGAATATAACAATTTTGTCATGACTCTTAAGAATAGTCAGAGAGACTATATTCCCATGAAACATTGCAGATCAAGAAAAAATGACCCTAAATGGATGAACAATAGAATAAAGAATCTTATAGGTATTAAAAGAGGAATATACAGGAAACTAAAAAGAGGTGAAGAGCAGGTGAGGCAGCAATATATACAGTTAAACAGGGAAGTTAAAAAGATAGTTAGAGAGTCGAAAAGAAAATACGAAGTTCGAATAGCAGGAGAAGCTAAAGAAAATCCTAAAGGGTTTTATCAACATTATCAAACAAAATTTAAGGAAAAAGTCGGACCAATTGAAGTAGCCAATGGCCATATCACAGATGACGATAAAGTGATGTGTACATGTTTAAATGATTATTTCTTATCTGTATTTACAAATGAAAACTTGGAAAATATTCCGGAAGTAGAATCCATTTACAGAGACAGTCCCGATAATATACTTAGTTCAATAAATATTACGAGAGAGGAGGTAATAAAAGAAATAGATAAATTAAAGGCTCATAAATCTCCGGGACCTGATGGAATATATGCTAGAATATTAAAGGAATGCAAGGAAGAGCTTAGTTGTCCTCTAACTGCATTATTTAATAATTCAATAAAATTAGGATCGGTACCCATGGAGTGGAAATTGGCAGATGTGGTACCAATATTTAAAAAAGGAGAACGTGTTAAAAAGAATAATTATAGGCCGGTAAGTTTAACGTCAACAGTGGGTAAGATTCTAGAATCCATAATTGCAAATAAAATAAGGGCACATCTAGAATTACACAGACTGATAAAACTTTCACAACACGGGTTTCTTAAGGGTTTTTCGTGCCTTACAAACTTACTGTCTTTTTATTCAGAAGTTTACGAGGCAGTAGATTGTGGCAAAGAATATGATACAATATATCTAGATTTTAGCAAAGCTTTTGATAGAGTTCCTCACAAAAGATTAGTTAAAAAGCTGGAAGCTCATGGTATAGGAGGAGCTGTGCTCAGATGGATCAAACAATGGTTAAAAGACAGAAAACAGAGGGTTTGCATAAATGGAGAGAAATCAGAGTGGGGCTCGGTTACAAGCGGGGTACCACAAGGCTCGGTACTGGGTCCTCTATTATTCATCGTATATCTAAATGATCTGGATTCGGATATCAGTAGTAACCTAAGTAAATTCGCAGACGACACTAAAATAGGTAGAACTATAAATGGAAAAGAAGACATTCATGCTTTACAGGAAGATCTAAATAGATTATCTGAATGGTCGGACAAATGGCAAATGGAATTTAATGTTGAAAAATGTAAAGTAGTTAAAATGGGTACTATAAAAGACAATACTAGTTATAAGCTAAATAACCATGAAATCATGAGTTCTCAGTGTGAAAGGGATTTGGGAGTTCTTGTGAGTAGTAGTCTTAAGCCAAGAGAGCAATGCACAGCAGTCAGAAATAAAGCAAACAGAATTTTAGGATTTATCTCAAGAAGCGTCAGCAATAGGACGGAAAAAGTTATTTTGCAGCTCTATCTTGCATTAGTTAGGCCCCATTTAGATTATGCTGTGCAATTCTGGTCACCCTATTATAGAATGGAAATTGAATCCTTGGAGAGAGTGCAACGAAGAATGACCAAGATGATACACAATATCAGAAATCTACCATATGAGGACAGATTAAAAAAACTTAATCTACATTCTCTAGAGAGGCGAAGAGTTAGGGGGGATATGATTGAAGTGTATAAATGGTTTAAAGGGATTAACAAGGGAGATATTAATAAAGTTTTAAAAATTCATGATCAAACCAGAACTCGTAATAATGGATTTAAGCTTGATAAATTTAGGTTCAGAAGGGAAATTGGTAAAAATTGGTTTGGTAATAGAGTAGCTGATGCATGGAACAAGCTTCCTAGTAGGATAGTAAATGCCAATACCTTAGACACCTTCAAATGTAGATTAGATAGACATATGACAGAGGTAGGGTGGGTATGAATAGGTTAGTGCTTATTAGAAAAATCATAAAAAGAAAAACAGAATAAATAAGTAGAGTAGAATAAAATAGGTTAGACATGCTGAAAATACAATTCAAAAATGGAGCTGCCTCGTGTGTGCCAGTAGGCATGTTGCAGTGTCCTCTATTCTTATGTTCTTATGTTCTTATGTTCTTATCAAACCACGTGTTCTTTCACCTATGACAAAAACGTTAAAAGTGATTGAAAAACGTTCTCTAAACTTGAAAGTAAACGCACCTATATGACGTAATCCAATAATAGATTTTGATTGGTTGATATAAATGACAGCGAGGTTTTGATTGGCTAAAGAAAAATAACAACTAAAGTACCCATTACACTTATGATAATTAAATTGTTTTAAAGATTTATTTCGGTGTATACGGTAGGGATTAGTATACTATATACGTCCTTATGGAGATATACAATATGGCGTATATCGAAAAAGATTATTTTTGTATGTATTTTTACGTATTTAATGGTGTATGAGACTAAATTCTAAACGAGAGATTTGAAAGGGATAATTGCTTACTCTTTCACACCACAACGAGTGAACTGAAATTACAAAACAGTAAAGTGTTTACAGTACCTTAAGAAAAATACTATTAAATTATCAAATATTTTGTTTTTTAAATGGGGAACAACTAACCTTGCTAACCTAACAAAACCTCACCTAATACTGTAATAAAAGTTCACGAGATTCTTACTAACAGGGGTGTGAAAAAAAAAAAAAAAAAAAAAAAAAAAAAAAAAAAAAAAAAAAAAAAAAAAATATATATATATATATATTATATATATATATATATATATATATATATATATATATATATATATTTACAGGGATTATTAGAAAAGATAACTCCTGCGGAAAGATTTTTCTCAGCAACACCTTCCGGTTTTACGTCACGGACTCTTGTTTTTTCAGATGTAATCGTTACCCTGAGTGCATGCCTTGCTAACCTCAGACCGTGATGGGGCGCTAACCCTCGACCTGACGCCTCAAAGTCGCGGACGCTACCGCTTGAGCAACGGTGACTACATTTTTCTCAGTAACATAGCAAGCAAGAATTTGCAAGCATATCTTACTTTATTTCAATGCTAAAATATTTTTACTTATCCACTGTGAGATATATATATATATAACCAATATGGCGGATAAAGGCATGTAATTCAGTAACAACATGTGAAGCATAAATAAATGTTCCTGATGTAGTCACCGTGGCTCAAACGGTAGCGTCCGCAACTCTGAGGCGTCAGGTCGAGGGTTCGCGCCCAGTCACGGTCTGAGGCTAGAAAGGGCATGCACTCAGGGTAACGATTATATCTGCCAAAGCAATTCCTTCGCAAAAAGGCAACCGTCATAGCCATTGGTTGAAAAGGGAGTCCGTGACGTAAAACCGGAACAAATAAATATTCCTGATATGGTTATTCTAACACACCTTATAATTTACTCTCTATAGGGGGGTTTACACGGTCAAACGGTTCGTCGAACGCGGTTCGACAGACAAGTGTTTGAAGAGATGTTCGAACGTGTGAACGGGATATTTGGTTGTCGAACACGTTCGACAAACGTGTTCGACAACCAAATACCCCGTTCACACGTTTGAACATCACTTCAAACACTAGTCTGTCGAACCGCGTTCGACGAACCGTTTGACCGTGTAAACCCCCCTTAAGTGTGTTGAATTCACAGTGTTACCTACCACAGGAGAGTAGCCACTACCCTCTCCTTCTACTCCCAAAATGGTTCCAGTGATTAAAGACACCAGAAAGGCAACCATTGGCTGTTGGACTAGTGACCTCCTGCTTGTAAGCCAGACGCTGGATCCACAGAGCTAAGGCAGGGTGGAGCATCTTGTGAATAAGATGTTATTAAGTAATAAAAATAGCTAAACTTATTAATAAATTATTTTAATGACTAAGTTAAATAGCTCAGATTTTATTCCAAAGAATGTCAGTTCTCTCTCTCTCTCTCTCTCTCTCTCTCTCTCTCTCTCTCTCTCTCTCTCTCTCTCTCTCTCTCTCTCTCTCTCTCTCTCTCTCTCTCTCTCTCTCTCTCTCAAGAAAAAATGCTTGTGAGTGTGTGTGTACATGCATGTGTGTGAGGAGAGAGAGAGAGAGAGAGAGAGAGAGAGAGAGAGAGAGAGAAGAGAGAGAGAGAGAGAGAGAGCAATGCAGAAGAAATGCGTTCGTCGCATTCATAAAATTCTAAAAGAGAACATCCCGTATATAATGAAGCAGGTGAGGTCCAGAACTAATGGAAGTCTTGCTCACGTATTCTAGCTAAATGCAGCCTCACATATAATGAATTCTCTTCACCTGCATTGCTACATGTACGGCCAATACATTTTTCACAGGCGTAAAACAACTCTCCCATGACCAACACTAACACGGTAGGAATACTCGTTTGGAACGAGAATAAGGGGGGTTTACACGATCAAACGGTTCGTCGAACGCGGTTCGACAGACAAGTGTTTGAAGTGATGCTTGAACGTGTGAACGGGGTATTTGGTTGTCGAACACGAAAGGGGGGTTTACACGGTCAAACGGTTCGTCGAACGCGGTTCGACAGACAAGTGTTTGAAGTGATGCTCGAACGTGTGAACGGGGTATTTGGTTGTCGAACACGAAAGGGGGGTTTACACGGTCAAACGGTTCGTCGAACGCGGTTCGACAGAAGTGTTTGAAGTGATGCTCGAACGTGTGAACGGGGAATTTGGTTGTCGAACACTAAAAGGGGGCTTACACGATCAAACGGTTCGTCGAACGCGGTTCGACAGACAAGTGTTAGAAGTGATGCTCGAACGTGTGAACGGGGTATTAGGTTGTCGAACACGTTCCGTGTTCGACAACCAAATATCCCGTTTACAAGTTCGAACATCACTTCAAACACTTGTCTGTCGAACCGCGTTCGACGAACCGTTTGACCGTGTAAACCCCCCTTAATAGTAGTAAAATAGTAAGAATATGAATGAATAAAAGACACGGGATAAATAAATGGTAGTAGTGGAGCAATAATAAGAATACACAGGAGCAATATATGGTATCAGAAGAGCAAGGAGCTAAGAGGAATGATTGAGGTGCGTCTTGGCTCTTGGTGAATGTGTTCTTTGGCTCGGCCAGCCCCCTTACAAAGGGGAATTGGGCCACTGTATATAGATTTAGATAGAAGAACAGGAGTAGTTAAAGAGGACAATAGTATGAATGGAGAGAGATGAAAAACAGTTACGGAGGAGTAACACTGTAGTCGATGAGTAGGAACACGAGGCGTAATATAGTCGGTAATCTAGTAGTAATACAAGAGTAACACGGTAGAGGGGCAGGAATACGTGTAGTAACACAGTAGGAAAACTACATACAAGGCCTTGAAATAGAAAACAAGAAAAGTAGTAACATGATGGTCGAAGAGTAGGAATATGAATCGCAAAATTACAGAAAAACCTGAATAAATCGATGTTGTTAAAGAGAGGTAATTCTTGTACTACAATGGAAAATTAAATAGAAAGATGTGACTCCAGAGAGGAACGGAGCAGGATGTACTGAAATAACTTTTTCCTTCTCTTATAACTGGAAATTAGAGCACAAAGGGAAAAAATCAAGTTAAGAAGAATAAAACAAGAACATCATTGAGGTGTTTTGACTAAAGGAAAGTTCAGTAAAATAACCTTGGAGAGAGAGAGAGAGAGAGAGAGAGAGAGAGAGAGAGAGAGAGAGAGAGAGAGAGAGAGAGAGAGAGAGAGAGAGAGAGAGAGAGAGAGAGAGAGAGAGAGAGAGTAGAATGACATCTTTCACAATTAATGTCAAGTAAAGACAAGTCCATAACTCAAACCTACACTGTAAACTACAATTACCAATGCAGGTCACTGGCAAAGATCAACAAGGGGCGGCAGCGAGGGTTATTAATTATGCAATCGGGTTAAAAGCAGCTCTTCACAATCAATTAGTTGTGTTCGGCATCAACAATAACAGTTACCCACCTAAATTACCTATCTATCTATCTATCTATCTATCAACCTGTGCATCTATCTGTTCCGGTTTTACGTCACGGACTCCCTTTTCTACCAAGGTCTAGGACGGTTGCCTGCTTGCGAAGGACTTGTTTTGGCAGATGTAATCCTTACCCTGAGTGCATGCCCTTGCTAACCTCAGACCGTGACGGGGAGCGAACCCTCGACCTGAAGCCTCAAAGTCGCGGACGCTACCGCTTTAGCCACAGTGATTACACCTGAGCATCTATCTGTGATTTTTCTAATATCTTTTTATATTGCAATTAAACCCCATATCAATGGTTGTGAACACACATGCTTGAGATATATGGGTAGCAACGCTGGATGCCGTTCTTAACGCCCCGTGGGGGGATCGAACCAGCGTTTTCCAGGCTCGTCACTTCCCGACTTGCCAGCTCTACCACTAAGCTACCGAGGCTCCAAAACTATCTATCCATATATAAGAGCAAGTGAGGAGCTGAAAGCGATCTCTGCCTCCCATAGTGCATTGACTATTTCTGCAATGTTCCGGTTTTACGTCACGGACTCCCTTTTCTACTAAGGGCTAGGACGGTTGCCTTCTTGCGAAGGACTTGTTTTGGCAGATGTAATTGTTACCCTGAGTGCATGCCCTTGCTAGCCTCAGACCGTGACGGGGCGCGAACCCTCGACCTGACGCCTCAGAGTCGCGGACGAAACCGCTTGAGCCACGGTGACTACTATTTACTATTTCTGTCATAAATTTCATTTTCTTCTTTCTTCCCCTGGGGTAGGGACAAGAATGCTACCTCTGTGTTCCCTTAAGTATCGCAAAAGTCAACTACATGGGTTGGACTGAGGGAACTGAGAAGCCCTTCCTTAGTAGCTTCCTCCCGAAAAGAGTGAAGGTTTTGTTAGGACTCGACCAACCCGTTTTCAAGGGGATTATGACCCTTATAAACAGCAAGATTATGGGAGTGGTCGAGTCAAAGCAAAATATTTATATTTAGCACGGGGAAAATACAAAAGAGGGGTTCACTCTTTCCTAGCCCCGCCCCATTTATTCGACTTTTACGACATGACGGGGAACACGGAGGCAGTTTTATCGTCTCATATTAACGAAGATAAATGAAAACTAAACTGATGACATATGATCATTTTAAGAGCAATAAATACTGTTTATTACTGATTTCCTAAAATGAGATGACTCTCTCTCTCTCTCTCTCTCTCTCTCTCTCTCTCTCTCTCTCTCTCTCTCTCTCTCTCTCTCTCGTATCTAGAGATGATATCTCGTATACGAGATGAATACTGAATATACACTACGAGTTCAGCATAAATCACCCGGCCACCGCCTGCTCCCCTACTTCCCCCCCCCCTTCCCGAACTTCTTCTTCCTCTCCTTTTTCTTCTTCTTTTTTTTCTTCTTCTTTTACTTCTATTTCTTTGAGTTTTTCTTTCTTTTTCTTCTTCTGCTTCGTCGTTTCCTTTTCTTCCTCTTCTTCTCCATCTACTTCGTCTTCTTCTTCTGCTTCTTCTTCTTCTTCTCCTTCTACTTCTTCTTCTGCTTCGTCGTTTCCTTCTTATTTTTTCTTCTTCTTCTGCTCTGAACGCTTATCTTAGGTTTGCAATCATATATCTTGCTTACAAACCCCAAAATAGTTAAATTGTCGCCAAGACAAGAGTAATTTACTCCTTCTTGTGACAATTTAACTTCATTATAATAGCAGGAAAAGGGGGATTTAATAGCTTTTAATAGCTTTTTAATAGCATTTAATTAGAATATATATATATATATATATATATATATATATATATATATATATATATATATATATATATATATGTGTGTGTGTGTGTGTGTGTGTGTGTGTGTATAAAAATGTACAGAACGATAGATAGATAGATAGATAGATAGATAAACAGACAGAGAGAAAGATATATAGATTGACAGATAGATAAAGTTAACCTTAGCTACAAAGTGAAATAAAGAAATGTCGGAGCACCTTAGCGATTATGGTATATCTATCTTCTAATCTTTAGATACCTCTGATGATGTGTATATAAACGTACTCGTCAGTGCTAAGGTAACCAGGTTACCTGTCTTTCCTTAGTAATCAAAATAATCATATTTACAACATACACGTGATTCTCGTGAAACACATTCCTGCGCAGCATGTAAGTGTGCGTGTCTGTATATATATATATATATATATATATATATATATATATATATATATATATATATATATATATATATATATATATATATATATATATATATATATATATATATTATCTATAAGTCGCCGTGGCTCAAGCGGTAGCGTCGTCGACTCTGAGGTGTCAGGTCGAGGGTTCGCGCCCCGTCACGGTCTGAGGTTAGCAAGGGCATGCACCCAGGGCAACGATTACATCTGCCAAAACAAGTCCTTCGCAAGAAGGCAACCGTCCTAGCCCTAGGTAGAAAAGGGAGTTCGTGACGTAAAACCGAATCCATTACTATTATCTATACACCTTGGCTATTTCCCCCATTGGGGGGTAGCCGACATCAAAAAAGAAACAAAACTAGAGTTTGGGGAGAAGTTACTCTCCCCTCTACTCCCCTTCTTTGACGTCTCGCGGGAGGTTACTACAGGGGGGGGGGATTCCCAGTCCCCTCGCCCAGTCCACTTTTAGTCGCCTCTTACGACACGCAGGGAATACGTTGGGGCTATATATATATATATATATATATATATATATATATATATATATATATATATATATATATATATGTATGTGTGTGTGTGTGTGTGTGTGTGTTAAAACTGGTCAACTCTTTTCAGTGAGGAAGCACATCATATCCTCGCAATGACCATGTGGAACTAATGCACCACAGCACCAGGTTCCCTCAAATTCTGGTCCTCATAACACTACCAGCATTTAACCCGCCGAGGCACTGATGCTTTCCCGCCCTTTCCCCTCTTTGGCACTCAGGACAGCGTGAAAAGACTACTGTAAGCTCAGCAGCGAGGGTCAGTACCTGCGTAAAGTAAGAATGTAAATAAGCTGTTGTTTTGACCCATCCATCCAACTTGTTAAGTAGAGCAGAGAAATTGGAAACGGAAAATAGGTCTATGAGAGAATTCCTATCTTCGCTTTGAGAAGATTTTATTTATACTTTCAGTTTCATAACATAATTATTATGAACAGCCGAATGTAACAATATGTCTTCTTATTGTGGTTGTGGGTGCAGGTGTGTGTATGTATTTACCTAATTATGCTCCTAGAAACAAGCCCTATTTTTTGTAATTCCCCGTCTCTTGGTTGGTTTCCTGATCCAACGACACAGTGTTTCCTTACATATGTAAATGCCTTTAGCAAACACAATTTCTTCGCTTAGCATATATTGTGTGTGTGTGATTACCTAATTGTGATTACCTAATTGTGTTTACGGGAAAGAGCCCAAAGCTCGTATCTTCCCGTCTCCTGATCGGTTCCATTTTAGACTTAGTGATACTTATCGTACCTGTCCTTAAAACTATGGATTGAGATAGCATTAACTACCTCCTCGCTTAGCGAATTCCAATTATCAACTACTCTTACACTGAAAAAGTATTTCCTTACATCCTGCAAAGAAGTTTTCTTACGAAGCTTCAAACTATGGCCTCTAGTTCTAGAGCCAGCCATATCGAAATATCGATCCCTATCCACTCTATCATAACCATGAAAGAATTTAAAGACTGTCACCATATCCCCCCTTACTCTTCTAGCTTCGAGTGATGGCAAGTCTAATTCCCTCAGCCTCTCATCATAACCGAGATTGCGTATTTCTGGCACCAGTTTCGTGGCATGTCTTTGAACTTTTTCAAGCTTAGCTATGTGCTTTTTCAAGTGCGGATTCCAAAAGGGGGCTGCATATTCGAGTTTTGGCCTCACATAGGTTACATAAATATGCATGAACATTTCCTTGTCCATGTGCCTGAAGGCTACCCTTACATTTGATAAGAATGCATATGCTGCCCTTACTACGCCATTTATATGTATTTCTGGAGACAAATCTGCCAGTATGTTTACTCCTAGATCTCTCTCATTTTCTGTCTCTTGAAGTTGTACTCCAGCCACCGAGTAGTCAAGCTTGGGCCTTCTTGCACTTGTACCCATTCTCATTACCTTACATTTTGAGGTATTGAATTTCATTAGCCACTTTTCTGACCACTCATGCAGATTATTTAGATCCTCCTGAAGTTCTCTACCATTGTTCTCGTTTTTTACTTTCTTCACAATCTTTGCATCATCTGCAAACATATTCATGAATGAATTTACAGACTCTGGTAGGTCATTTACATATACAAGGAACAAAAGTGGCCCTAAAACTGAACCCTGTGGAACTCCACTACTAACTCTTCTCCATTCAGACACTGAGTGTCTTACTCTAACCCTCTGTTCCCTTCCTTCTAAGTAAGTTTTTATCCATTCCAAAACATTTCCACCTATTCTAGCCATCGAGTGCAGCTTCCTAATAAGTCTCCCATGTGGAACAGTGTCAAACGCTTTCTGGAAGTCTAGGAATATGCAATCTGCCCAGCCCTCTCTTTCCTGTAAGATTTGGCTTACCTCATCATAAAATTCTAATAAGTTTGTTACTGTTGATCTACCTTCTCTGAAGCCATGTTGCCTCACTGACAAAAAGTTGAAGGATTCCAAGTGAAGAGAGATATAGAGCCGTATCCCTCCTTCCCTTTTTGAAGATAGGTATCACATTTGCTTGTTTCCAGCATCTTGGAATCTCCCCCCGACTCCAGTGACTCCTTAAATATGATACTTAGTGCCACTGATATTGTGTTTGCGCATTTTTTAAGCACATGAGGGGATATGTCATCAGGACCTGTAGCTTTATGAACATCGAAATCCATCAGCGGTTTGCATACCTCTGTGGCTGTAAGGTTGATGTTCTCTAATACCGGCCCTTGAGCTTCTATCACTGCAATCTGAGGGGGTGGGGTATTTTCTACTGTAAATACTGACTGAAACTCCTTGTTCAATTCTTTGCAGTTCTCTTCGTCCGTCTCAGTGATGCTTCCATCCGCTCTCTTTAGCCTTAAAACCTGTTCTTTTACCTTCAGTTTTCCTCTGATAAAGCTGTGGAAAAGCTTGGGATTTTCTTTAGCCTTCCTGGTGATGTCCCTCTCATAATCTCTCTCTGCCTCTCTCCTTTTACTTAGGTAGTCATTTCTTGCTCTTTTGTAGGTTTGCCAGGCATTTATGTTTTTTCTCCTCCTATACCTTTTCCAGCATTTGTCTCTCCACTCCTTAGCTCTTTTACACCCATTATCGAACCATTTCTCTCTGGCATGAATTACACCTACTTTGGTGACAGGTATGCAGCAATCTACTATCTTCCCATATTTCTCACAAAAGATGTCATACATTTCTTGTACAGATTTGTTGTAAAATAAGGTTCTCCAGTCAATAACTGCAAAAAGCTCATTCATTTTGATGTAATCTCCTTTCGGATAGTTCTTCCTCATGTCCTCAGTGCCTCTACTCTCAGGAAGAATATCTTCAATGATATACTCCATCAACAACACACAGTGGTCACTCTTTCCAATTGGTGGTTCATACTCAATATTTTCAATATCCAACACATTATCTGTGAACACTAGATCAAGTAGTGATGGCTCATCCCCACCCCTGGCTCTTGTTGGTTCCATTGCATGTTGGTGTAGGAAATTCCCTTGTACGCAATCTAGGAATCTTGCCCCGAATGAGTCCTCACCACTGTGTGGGTCAAGATTTATCCAATCTATCTCTTTATGATTAAAGTCTCCCATAATCAAAATCCTACATTTTTTCTCCCGTGCCATGTTAACAACTGAGTTTATGACTTCAATAGTACCTATATGACTTTCCTCATAAATTTCAAGCCTATTTTGGTTCCTTGGTGGGTTGTATACAACAGTTATTATAATGCTCTCTGACCCAGTATTTATGCGAGCAACAAGAAATTCCCTGAACTCACTTTCTATAGCCAAGTTTATTTCTTCAACTTGAATCCTCTCACTTATGAGCAGTGCTATCCCTCCACCAGTCCTCTCAGATCTTTCAACCCTTAGTATTCTGAAGCCCTTAGGAAAAACTGTGACACTGTTTATGTCCTCACTCAACTTAGTCTCTGTAATTGCTACTATATCTGCCTTATTGTTGTGAATCCTATCTTTTAATTCTACTGCCTTACCAGCTAATCCATCAGCATTTGTGTATAACAATCTTAATGAGGCCCCATCCCCTGATCTTCTGTCATTATCTTCTTTATCTCCCCTTTGTCTGGAAGTATTCTGTAACGAAAATTTTTCTTCTCCTTCATTTCTCTCATCATTTAACCTTCTTGCCTCTTGCAACAAGTTTTTGATCTTTCCCATCTCTTCCTGTGTTCTGTATCGTCTAATGAACACTTCTTTGCATTCTTGAAGGTCTTTTAGACTTTTTTTTCTCAACAATATTTCCCTACATGTTTCCCCTCTCTCAAAGGTTACTTTTGATGGTCTCGGCTTTCCTTCCCTCGAATATTTACCTAGTTGGTGTATGTTTACAATATCCTCAGGACCACATACTACTCCAAGCTTTCTTATCAGGTCTACAACCTTAGCTTTATTTTTTTCAAGCCTCCCCTGCCATGTTGGCTCCTGGGATTCACTTATGCCTGAGATTACCACTGTCTTCTCCTTATCAAGTGCCTGTCTGATGAGTGGGTTTGCCCTTTCCATCACAACGTCTTTCATTTTTTCGATTACTGTCTCTTTATAGTCAACTGTTTGTATGTTTTCCAGTGCCACCACCTTTACAGCCTCTTTTACTGCCACATTCCCCTTTAGTGCATCAGCAAAGGACGTTTTCATGGCATCATTTTCCATATTCAGCTCCTGGAACTCTTTTCTGAACTGTTCAATGTTTTCCTTAATCTGGACATTCCAAGCAGCAATCTCGTCTCTCTCAGAAGAGAGCAGTGAACTAACATCTAATTCCTTTAGGTTGTCATTCAGCTGTTTGTTTTTATCTTCTTGTTTAGAAATTCTAGATTCTAGTTGACTCTTTTCCCCTTCCAGCTTCTTTATTCTTTTTTCTAGTTCCTTTCTCTCCTGCCCTTGTGCTTTATTTGCTTCCTCCAAAGATCTTATTTGTTCTCTGAGTGTTTCATTCTCTTTCATTTCTCCATCCATATTCCGAATTTTATCATCAAGGCTTACAACCATTTCCTCTAACTTCTTGATTCTCTGTTTAAGTCCCCTGATGACTACCCCCTCTCCCGACCCATGGGTGGGAGAGGTTTGGGACAGAGATGGCTTCATTTTTGTGTTCTCCCTCTCACAGAATATAGAAAGAAGACGAGAAAGAGGAAAAAAAAAGAAAAGAAAAGAGAAAAACTTTTAATTGAGCTTCACACAGAATTTTTATATCTCCATATAAGTGCTATTTAGTGACTCAGTTTGTCTCTTTTCTGGTAACACACATCTTAACTTAAAAACTTGACCATGGTAATTTAAGTATAAAAAGAAAAAGAAAAACAAAAGTCAAACCTGAAGGAAAATTCGAATTTGTGTTTGTGTTTGAGGTGGCACCCACCTGTTTCTGCTATATATTCTTCCTAACTGATAAACTGACTTGCTAACCAAGATATGTTATCACGGGATTAGACTTTACATTTAACTCAATATATATACAAAATAAAAAAAATGTGTGTGTGTGTGTGTGTGTGTGTGTGTGTGTGTGTGTGTGTGTGTGTGTGTGTGTGTGTGTGTGTGTGTGTGTGTGTGTGTGTGTTCTTCTGTAAAAACATATTTCATTAAGCATGAAAAAATAAATAAGTTATATTCATTAAAATAAAATATAAGTATTACCAAAGCATAAAACAAACAGTAAAAGTATACTTATATTTTCTTGGGAAAAGTAAACACGTCAATAAAATAAATAAACAAGTTGAAAAGCATCTAAACATGTAAACAGACACAGACACACGTACACAAACAGACTAACAGGCATATATAGAAAAACTAAAACTATATATATATATATATATATATATATATATATATATATATATATATATATATATATATATATATATATATATATATATATATATATATATATATATATTATTCAAACACTTCCTGGATGAATGTACTAATTGCACCTCTCGGTATTGGTGAAACTAAGTTGGGTTGAGTTAAAGCAAAACCCTTCTCCCAAAATTTGAAAAGGATGTGATCAAATCTTTACCCAATTTCTCCAAAAAATCTCTCAGAATTCCAATATAAAACAAAATTAAGAGTTCTTATAAATTTACTTTTAATTTTAAATAGAATCTTTTCTATTTTATTAAATTCCAAAAGAGGTTCTATTTTCACATTAGGTTAGGTTAAGGGTAATAGTTCAAGTTTTTCACAGGGGAATGGTTAATCAACACAAACCTTTACCTAATGCTAATAGTAACTGAATCTTCATAAGACAAAAAATCACAATAAAAACAAAGACAAAAACGTATTTCACAAAGACAAAAACTTTTTTCACATTAGTTTTAGGTTAGGTTAATTTAACATTTTTTACCATTTAAATATGAAGGCTTAAGTCAAACGAACTTTAACCTAAAAAAATAAAAGCTAACTAAGTCATTACGAGAGAAGAAGCTGAATAAAGAAGTTCTATTAACTCATTAGGTTAGGTTAAGTTAGGTTGGATTAGCTTAGGTTAGATTAGGTTAGGTAGCTACTTTAACCCCTTTTCATATGAAGGACAATACAAAGTCAATTACTACATAAATTAATGATAACCAGCTCTTTACAAGAGAAAAATCTTTTGAAATGCTAAGACATATTCTTTTTTAACGATAGGTTAGGTCAGGTTAAGTTAATTACCCTTTAAGAATATGTAGTGAAACTAAACTAACTAAAAAAATAATGTTTACTTGACCTTTACAAAGAATAATTGAGATAGCTTCAAAAGCAAATTCTTTCTTCACATTAGATTAGATTAATAGTTTAGTAGTCTCCGTGGCAAAATGGTAGCGTCCGCGATTCTGAGGCGGCAGGTCGATGGTTCGCGCCCCGTCACGGACTGAGGTTAGTAAGGGCATACACTCAGGGTAACGATCACATCTGCCAAAACAAGTCCTTCGCAAGAAGGCAACCGTCCTAGCCCTTAGTAGAAAAGGGAGTTCGTGACGTAAAACCGAATCCATCCATTCTATCCATCCAGATTAGATTAATAGTTTAAATTCTATTAAACATGAAAATTTAACCCAAAACAGCTTAGAAACTAATTACCACGTGAAAAGAGAATACCATTTTATCCCAAAAGCAGGGTAGGAAAGCACACGCAGCAGTTAGACAGGTGTCTTTATAAGGGCATTTGCTAAACCTGTATAACAAGTACACGAATTTAGAACACGTGGGAGGGTGGTATGTCGTCATGAGATCGTCACTTCAATAAAGAGTAAATAAAAATACAAACTTGTCTGACCTAGTGGTGACAAACTAATTTTATGATGTGTTACGATTAACATTTTGAGGATGACGTCTTAATAATAATAATAATGATGATAATAATAATAATAATAATAATAATAATAATAATAATAATAATAATAATAATAATAATAATATTTTTTATTATTATTATTATTATTATTATTATTATTATTATTATTATTATTAAAAATAATAATATAATCGCTAGACACAGTTAGATAGTGGAAATGACAATAGCGGTTTATGGATAAAAATATTACATTATCAATTGTACTGTTACTACTACTACTGCTGCTACTACTACAGCCACTGTTACTATATTTATGCCATTAATAATAAAAAAAAAACTGCAGAACACCTATACACAAGTATGTTTTCATACACTATCTCATTTAAACAACTGGTTCTATGGTCTACCATTTCCTTAGATACAGGAAGGGTTTGGCACATTTTAATAGTAAGGCAGAAGTCATGGTGTCGGCTGATGCTCACTGTATGGTCTTGGAGCAGTATTTATCAACTGCAACACCTGCAGAGGAAAAATCTGTAATGTTTCCTGTTCGTACATTGTCAGATGCTGAACGTAACTATAGTCAACTAGACAGGGAGAGTTTGGCTCTGGATTTTGCTGTAGAAAAAATTTCATTATCATCTTGATGGTAGACCGCTTGTCTTATGTACTGTTCATCGGCCTCTTCTTGCCTGACTAGGACATGATAAACCATTGCCAGAAGCAGTTTCACCAAAAGTGACACGTTGGAGGGCACCTTTAAATGCGTACATATTCAAACTTATCCATGTTTCTGGAAAGAACAACTGTCCTTCCGAGGACTTTAAGTCGTCTTCCTTTCAATATTGGTTGGGTATGTTCCAGCGGTTTTGGGAAGTCGTACATATGCTGTCAGAAGTAGATCAAAAGATTGAGCGATTGAAAGATGTAGATAGATCATGGACTGAAAAAGATCCATTGTGCGGTTGAAATATGGAGTTAGGTCATGGACTGAAAAAGATCCCATTTAATCTTCAGTAGTTCGCTTCACTAGACATGGTTGGCCATCGGTTATACCTTTAGATGCTAAACCATTCCACGTTATTTAGAGCTCTTTGTTGATGATGGCTGCCTGTTCTGTGGAAGTAGGTTAGTAATTCCTACTTCTGGGCAACATCATGTCTTAAGAATCTTAATTGGAGGTCAAACAGGCATGTCTGCTATGATATCAACTGCCAGAAGCTATGTTTGGTGTCCGTCAATTGATAAGTCAATACAAGATTTTGTTCATCGGTGTGAAAAATGTCAGTCAATGCAAACAAACTGTCATTCTACAGTTATTATTATTATTATTATTATTATTATTATTATTATTATTATTATCATTATTACTATTATTATTATTATTATTATTATTATTATTAGTAGTAGTAGTAGTAGTAGTAGTAGTAAGATTTTGTTGTTAGTAGGATGTTTAGGATGTGATCGAAGCTGTAATTAGGTTGGTAGGGAGCGTGCTAGTGTAACTTCAGTACCTCCTCTTCGACCTAACCTCCTCACGCGATGACCCGGAGCCCACAGGACTTATTTGCAGGATTTTCTGCAGAGAAAATATACTTGAACCATAAATAAAATAGCTTGTTACGAGTGTTATTCTTAAAATAATAATAATAATAATAATAATAATAATAATAATAATAATAATAATAATAATAATAATAATAATAATAATAATAATAATAATACTCTACCCTAACCTATACGAAGGGAATAGTTATCCTAAATTATGTGTCCATATGAAAACAATTATGGGAAAAAAAAATCGCCTATTTTCGACTGGTACGCGACAATGCGGTTAAATGCAATACCGTGGGTTAATTTCCTCAGTGAATGAGACAAAAAAAAATTTGTAATCACCTATTTTTCACTTCTTTTGCATTGAAAAGAAGTATCACTAACAACAAACTTTCTTGAGAATTCAACTTAAGTTTTTATGAGTTCTATAAAGAAACAAAGTAAGTAAAGAGTTTAACATAAGGTAATGATATTTTCATATAGGCTAAAGTTAGTTTATGATTATAGACTAGCCAAACAATTTAACATGGTGTAATTGCAACTTCATTTAGATCAGCTTAGCTTAGCTTAGTTTGGTTAAGCATAGTGTAGTTTATAAATATAAAAGAGGTTTACGGATAGGATGAGGGAGGACATGAGGTTGTGTGGTGTGACGCAGATGCAGTGGATCCTTATAAGAAATACCGAGAGAAGAAGATAAACACAAACCTTACTTTCTTTTCATCTTCTGTGTCATCTCTGTCTATCTTAGCTTTGGTCTGTCATCTCTACGCCCAATCATAACTCATCTTCATCATTCCACTTATGGTCACTGAATTAAAATGAGCTGACGTGGTGCTTTGTTCATCTCAGGCAGTGATCCATCATGCTCAGAAGCCATTTGTCAATAAAGAAAAAATAAATTACCTTCAACTATTACAATTATATATTGGGCTAACTAGTTTATGTTATTTGAGTTATTTATTTACATATTTATTCATTTAATTATTTATAATTTGTGTGTATATTTATTTATATCCTTTTATTTTTGTTTTATTGATTTCTATAGCAATTGTCCTGATTCTAGGACATGGACCATTCCTTCACTTTCTGATACAGAGAAGAAGAAGAAGAAGAAGAAGAAGAAGAAGAAGAAGAAGAAGAAGAAGAAGAAGAAGAAGAAGAAGAAGAAGAAGAAGAAGAAGAAGAAGGAGGAGGAGGAGGAGGAGGAGGAGGAGAAGTAGGAGGAGGAGGAGGAGAATTCCTTAGATTATTTTAACGTTAAAATCAAACCCACGATGAATGTTACAGCAATTTGCAAAAATCGTACCCAAGCACCTAACCATCCCCTGGCCTAGAGAAATTCTAATAAGATACTTGGTTTTCTTATATATATATAATAAGAAACTATGTTTCTTTTGTCCAGACAAGATATTTCTGATTACTAGTTTTATTATATGTAAAACTATCCTTACTCAACCTTTGTTCAAGAATCTGCCTAGGGTACAATGACTCATTTCAATTCACTCCAAAGATTTCGATAGCCTAGTTTGGGTCACCCTAACATCATTGCTTCCTCCAGGTGTGTCTCTCTATCAAGATATGATATTTACGTTCTCAAATAAACATCAACAAAACATTTATTTTAGTTCGAAGTGTCTGGTTTAAGCACTGCACAACTATCATAAAAATGTCAACTGATCTGGAAACTCGAGTTGAACTAAATAAAAATTGGAAAATAAGTCATAATGGCCCGATTTCTTAAACATAGTAAACCTAGGATACCATATTGTTAGTTAGCTAGACACACAAATGGATTTCATAAACGCATCTGACGCGTTTCTGTGTATGGGCTTGGATCCCGTACGGGATCCTAGCCATACACAGAACCGCGTCAGATGCGTTTATAAAATCCATTTGTGTGTCTAGCTAACTAACAATATGGTATCCTAGGTTTACACTGTGAAAGAAATCGGGCCAATATCTGATGAGCGATTTACTTTTCATAATATCCAATCATCTGTATTAGAATCTACTTTTCATACTGCAATTATACACACGTTTACAAAACATTAAACACAAGATTAATTAAAAAATAAAATTAAACAGTAGTAACAAAGACAAGATAATCCACTATTAGCCTAACTTTTTTTAAAATCCCTTAAATATAATGCAACAAAGAACCTATCTTCTCCGACTAAAGAAAAAAAATAATACAACTGGTAAAAAAAAAAAACACAGCTCTTATAATAGGCTGCTAAAAAAATAATCACAAAAAACAAATACCAAAAAGCCTTTATAATAGGCTACTCAAAAAAAATGCACAAAAAGCACTAAAGATCCTTTATATAATTCTGAAACACGGACGGAACAATCGAGGAACAGTTCTTATCGGCTGAACAAGGGCTTAAAAAAAAAACTCGTGGTCTTCTAAGGATAGAACAATGTTGTATAACTCGTAAAAGATGATTGCAAGATATGCAATGCTAATTTGGCATTGGAAAAGCTCCTTAACAGTGGCTTCTACAACCCTAGAGAGAGAGGGGGGGCTGCCTGCCAGGTAGCCTACTTGCATGCTGGGTGTTCTTTGGTTACTGGTTAGCCTGGTATACAGCCAGGTACTTGCCTACTTGTTATACCTCCATTTACTTTCCTACATCCTTGTCTGGTATCCCCACTAGTTAGCTTCTTGCCTGCTTGTTATCCCTCGATCTTTTTGCCTATTTGCCTGCCTGGCATCCCACTAGTTAGCTACTTGTCTATCTGGTATCTCACTTGCTACTTGTCACTTACTGTGTGGTATCCCACTGGATACTTGCTTGGTATCCCACCAACTACTTCTTTGTCAAGTAGCCTGCCTGATATTCCAGCAACTACTTGCCTGTCTAGTATCCCATAGCTACTTATCACTTGCCTATTGGGTATTATTGAGGCTACTTGCATGTCTGGTATCATACCTTCTACCTACCTGTTTGGTATTCTATCTACTTGTCTGCCTAGGATCCCAGAGGCTACTATAGCCTATTCGTTCAGACTTTGCCCTGGGCAGTGGAGAAGGAAGAAAAGTTCATTCCTACCTTATTTTCTCCACCGCTACTTCACAATAATTAATCCCAACTGGTTTGAGCTGTAGCAGGAATGTGACCGAAGAATAATGACCCATAATAAACTTACAAATAGATTTCAATTGGATATACTTTTTATATTAAAAGAAGGCTGATGAATATGCCGTGGCAGGGAAGCAAAAATATCCACGTTGATTGGTTTAAGGGACTTGTGACGTCAGATTAGCTTGGCGTTGATTGGTTGTAGATAATGACGTAATAATAATTGTCTGTTCTTGTAACTGATGGCTCTGTCTTCCAATATACTCTTCTGTATGTTAGATATTACTTACGGAAACCATTTGTGAGTTTATTATGGGACATTATTCTTCAGTCACCTTCCTGCTACAGCTCAAACCAGTTAGGACTAATTATTGTAAAGTAGCAGTGGAGAAAATAAGGTAGCAATGAACATTTCTCCCTTCTCCACTGCCCAGGGCAAAGTCTGAATGAATAGGCTATAGCCTTTCTTATGTACCATAATCTACTTCCTCTTTGGTATCAAACTAGTTATTTGCCTTCTTGCCTATATGGTGTTCCACCGATTACTTAGTATTCTACCGGCTACCGGCAGAAAATAAGGTCGCTTATGCTATTTATGTTTTTGTATTCAAAATTCTGAACCATCATTATCCTAGCTGGCTATTTGATTTAAAAACAGTCAGGGATATTAGGGGAACCAACACAAGACAGAGCAGTGAGCTCTTTATTCACAGAACAAACACAGAAGCAGGTTCAAAGATGATCACTATCAAAGGGCCAACACTCTGGAATAATATTCCAGAGCATCTTAAAAATGCATCCTCCTTCACAGCTTTCAGAGGCAAACTATATAATTTTCTTTTGGACAAATAGTTGCTGCTCATTAAGAACTAATTATTCTCACTGTAAGGAAACAATTATGGAAATGATGCCGATAATAACGATCCTGTATCTAGTGGCATACTTACTACTTTATTATTAACATTATTGTTAACATTTTTATTACAGCATTATTATTTTCTAGGAAAGCTACATTTAATTTAACTATATGTATAACCCTCTTATTTATTAGTTTAATTACATGTCTACTTATAAGTTACTATTAATGTTGAATAACCATTGTACAAAATGGAAATAAATGTTTGTTTGTTTGTTTGTTTGGTATCATGCGGGTTACTTTTTTTTTTTTTTTTTTTTTTTTTTGCATGACTGCCTAGAATCCCACTAGTTCCTTGCTACCTACCTGACTAGTGACTTCTACATATAAAATCATCTTTCTGACTAGGAAATTTCAAAAGGAATATGACAACTAAGAGATAATTATTCTCTCAGTACAATACTGCTCTCAAGAATTCTCTCCAGTTTCCTCACTCTCTCTTTTTCTTTATCTATCTCTCAAATTATTAATAATCCGAGCTGGGTTTTCTTACAATTAAATTGTGCCGTATGAGAAACTGCAGAATCATACAAAAACCTTATTCACGTTAGTTTAGTATAAGAGTTTAATATTTTGCATGCAAAAGAATTTAAATATAATTCTGTGCAGAGTGCGGTTTGCTTTAAATATTTCTTTAGATGACCTAAATTTTTATAGTCTTTAATGAGGTTTTCTTTATGACAGAGTTTCCATGACGATTTGAATATATTTATAGTTCCTTTTAAAGTAATGGCTTCGAAATGTCATAATTCAAAGACATTAACTGTCCAAATATAACCCGCTGATTTTACAGTGCCTTGAACAGAGTAATGATGGTAAAGCATCAGGAGAAATACTGAAGAAGAGCTTATTTAAGAATATAAAATCACAAGGTGGGTTAATAGCCGATCCTAAAAATAACTGGAGAGACAGTTTAAGATGAAGGCTTTCAGACATGACACTTCTTCCTCTTCTTGAATCCAATCTAATGAGCTTGGATGTCAATCCACATAATGAAGCAATCAAGTTCAAAGCTAGACCTTGAAAACATAAATTGGGAATTGCTGATATTTTTAATGTTAATAGGAAGGAAAATGCAGGTTACGAAATACATTTCATTTTCAAGTGCGTTTCTGCTAATGATTTTATCTGTCGCTGGTGTAATAGAGGTAGACATATCAAAAAATAATTTGATATGCTTTCTATATGTGGTCCCAGTTTTGAGTTATATATACAGGTTTATAATTTAGGGCATAAAAAGCAATTCCTATCTATGGGATGCTGCTTGCTGTAATTCCCAACTATTGGGAAGGGGCACAACTAGGTAGAGCTGGGGGATTAAAGCAGAAGGGTAAGCAGAGCTGGGGGATTAAAGCAGAGGGGTCAATCGTGGAGCTGTTACTTCCTAGGTTGAATGCTCTAACCACTACACTACCGTGTCCCCAATGCCTATATTTGGGTTATGAGCGTCGAAATTGTTATATCAATTTTAAATAAATAACAATACGAATAAAAAAAGATACACAGACAAAAGTTTGTATAAAACTCGACGGTTGTTATCCAGAACACGCTAACGAAGCACATAATACATATGCTAGAAAACATGAGCCCTGTAAGTTGCGAAACACAAGCACACACACAGTTTCAAAGTTAAATGTAAAGAAAAAAAATACCTGGGACACCTGAGACGGAGGTAATCAATTTCACACCTGATGGCAAGCAAGGGAGACCCACGTCATACTGATGAATCCACAGGCCAAAGAAACATGTTCAAAAGTCTAAGAAGAAGACATATTATGATGATTATCGTGATCAAACGGATTGTAAAATAAACATATACCAATTTCATGTTCTTTTGCTCTGAATTTGCGTATATATATATTATATATATATATATATATATATATATATATATATATATATATATATATATATATATATATATATATATATATATATATATATATATATATATATATATATATATATATATATATATATATAATCTTAAACAGCAATAAATTGTTCAGCAAGCATTTTGCGCCATTTTTGGACTTCTAAGACTCTTGGAAGATTGAAGAGGACATGTTTTCTCCTCTCTCTCTCTCTCCTCTCTCTCTCTCTCTCTCTCTCTCTCTCTCCTCTCTCTCTCTCTCTCCTCTCTCTCACACACACACACACACACACACACACACACACAGCTAAGTGGGTCGATGGATTAAAGACTAGTTTGCTATACCAGAGAATCCAAGTATAAACCCATCTCGTTCAGTGAATGAATAACCATCAAAAAGAGTTTGAAACGACAATTTTAGCATCTGCCAACACCTAACACCTGCCAACTCAGCATGTATAAAGAGTACACCAAGAGAAATTACATGGCATTACTGAAACAAACCATACTACTGAGTTGTTGCACTGGAGCACAAAAATAGAAAGAAAACATGACTTTTGCTCCATGAAAGAAAGAGCTTGTGGTATTCTCTGAAGGAGAGAAACAAGTTTTGATCTTTCTAATCTAGAGAGAGGAAGAACCTGTAGTCTTATTCATAGACAGAAAGAGTCTGATATTCTGCTTGTACATAGAAATTAAGAACTTATAATACTGCTACTTGAATGAGAGCTAGAAAAAGAACCTGGAGTTCTTCTCCTTGTAAGAAAGAGCCTTTAGCCATGTATCTACAGAAAGGAAGCGATTTTGCTCTTCAAGTAAGAAAAAAGAACCTAATATTTTGCTTAGAAAAATACCTTAGCTCCTTAAAGTAAGAGAGAAATAGGCTGAAGTTCTTGTCCTAAAATTAAGATCGAACATGTAGTTCTGCTCTTTAAAGGTGGGTTTACACGGTCAAACGGTTCGTCGGATGCGGTTCGACAGACAAGTGTTTGAAGTGATGTTCGAACGTGTGAAAGGGGTTTTTGGTTGTCGAACACGTTTGTCGAACGTGTTCGACAACCAAATACCCCGTTCACACGTTCGAACATCACTTCAAATACATGTCTGTCGAACCGCGTTCGACGAACCGTTTGACCGTGTAAATCCCTCTTAAAGCAAGAAGAGAGAAACTGAACTTCTGCACTCAATTAGAAAGATTTTGTAGCTTCGTCCCTACAAAAAACAAACAACAAAATAACTTGCTTAGTTCTTCTGACGTCATAGAACCTGCAGTGCTGCTCCTAGCTAGACATTAAAATGAAAAAAAAAATATAAACCTGATAAAATTATTTAAAGGTCGATGTTTTATGCCATAACTAGAATTTGAAGTCAGAGATTAGCTTGGTACTAGATAAAGAGAGTCTAGACTTACCTAAAACACTTAAAATTCACTTCTTGAATTTTGTTACTGGGTCAGATAACAATCAGTGCATCAATTAACAATAATTCAGGTTTATATGTTGCTGATAAGAAGATTATACTGTCTCTTCACTTGCAAAGTCCTACGCTCTCGCTCTCTCTCTCTCTATCTATCTATCTATCTATCTATCTATCTGTTTGTGATTACCTAATTGTGTTTACGGGAAAGAGCCCAAAGCTCGTATCTTCCCGTCTCCTGATCGGTTCTGTGCGTGCATGCGTGTGTGTATACGTAACTAACTATCAACATATCTTGCAGAACAGTTCGAGATATTTGAAATTAATTATTTACATTTTGTTTATCTTTGTAAACAATTCGATATATTTAAAATTATTTTTACTTTTGTTAGTTTCCAGGATTATTGAAATTAATTGTTCTTACTTTTGTTTATTTGCTTATTTTCTCTTGTTTATTTACTTCATGTGTTTTCCCATTTTCTTGTTGATTTATCCTCTTCATCAAACGCTTTGTTCACATATTTGTACTTGATTTAAGTCTAGATTATTATCTTAATTTTTCAATCCTTTTGTGCTTCCCACGTGAATATTTATCCCACGTGACTATTTAGCCTATTCATATTGATTCAGGTTTTCCCAATTTACCAGTTGTTGTCATCATTTTCCTCGTTCAAACAAGGTTGACTTGACTCTATAATGAGTCAGATAAGAATTCCTGGAAAAGTCTCTTCCTCTTATCTGAAAGCAAGAATTTCAGTGTTGCAGAGGAGGGCAAAATTAACTGTAAACTTGTGTCAAATCAGGGACAGGAGTCCTACAAACGCCCTTTAATGACACTAGTGACCAAAAAAAAAAAAAAAAAAGTAACTGAAAACACCCACACACCTTTTCCATCTGGACTTATATCAAGTGGACTCAGTGACTTACTTAGTCACTAAGTCAAACTGTTTTTGTTTTGTTGTTGTTGTTGTTGTTGTTTTAATATTTCTGCAGTGTTGTTCAATATCATTTTGTGCTCTATTTATATTTTCTAATATTCCTTAAATTCCTATGTATCATTCAAAAAATATTCCCCAAAATGTGGATACATTTATATTATTTACATAATAATAATAATAATAATAATAATAATAATAATAATAATAATAATAAATAATAATAAATATTAATATTATTATTATCACTATTATTATTATTATTATTATTATTATTGTTTGAGGTATTCAAATTTTCATTACATCTACTATCAAGACATTACCCCCACATGAAAAACTTCCTCAACAACGAGGGTGTTTATAACATTTGAACTACTGATCCCATGGGCTCTTCCCACAATCCTCTCCGCTTCTTCCATGTTGGAATTTCTTGGTAGAGATTTCTCTATAGCCTACACTCACACTTACCTTCCTGTCCTTTGCCTTACTCCCACACGACTCTAGTGACACATAACCCCCTGACAAATCCAAAGATAGCATACAATCCCCAGCAGATAAGAATATAGCATACAAAAGCAAGGGCATATTTCACTAGACCAGACACTGTTAGTGTCTTTCTCTCTCTCTCTCTCTCTCTCTCTCTCTCTCTCTCTCTCTCTCTCTCTCTCTCTCTCTCGAGCAACAGACCGCCTGTTGCTTTAACAACACAATTATTTCTGTTATTTTTTTCCTTTGCTTTTGAATTTACATCTTAAATATATTGCTTACATTTGTATAAAAGAATTAGTGTCTATTTCTATTACTTTCTGGATTTATGTTATCGTAAAATGCTTCGGGTAAAGTAATGCAGATTTGCTGCTAAAATCCGATAAGTAGGTGTAGGTATTATTATTATTATTATTATTATTATTATTATTAGTAAGTAGTAGTAGTAGTAGTAGTAGTAGTAGTAGTAACATCTTTTGCAAGAAATCTGAGGGAAGGTTAATAACGCTCAGTACAAGCACTATCCAACAAAAGAATTCGACCCTCACAGTTGTAAACAATATAAATATCAATACTCATCACAAGGATTCAACCCTGAGGCTTTTGAGAATGTAAATTTTGTAATCGGAGCCTTTACATTTAGCCACGACAAGGATTTAAAA
>JAXCGZ010007594.1:70000-100000 GCA_037179515.1 Halocaridina rubra
CTTACTACTACTACTAGTAGTAGTACTTCTACTACTACTACTACTTTTGAACTTGGTGCGAATATGAGCTCTCTCATACTAACACTGTTTCTACTACTACTACTACTACTACTCTCTCTCTCTCTCTCTCTCCTCTCTCTCTCTCTCTCTCTCTCTCTCTCTCTCTCTCTCTCTCTCTAAACAGCTTAATCTCTTTAATCCCATCTACCGAATACTTTCATGCACCAGGAGGAAAAAAGATTATCCAAAGCAACTTCTCACACGCTATCCATGTGTCGAGACCAAAGAATGAAGGAACTATTATTAGTATCAACCTGAGTTGCAGAATTACATGTTATGGTCAGACTTTGAGATACCTTCTCGCGATTTCGTGATCCATTACATATTTCTCACCACAACTTGGCTTCATTACTGTATCCAAAGCATTGAGAGGAATATAATAATAAAGATGTTCGATTTCTTCATTTAAAAAAGGTTTTCCTCTCTTCATATGGGGTTGTTGCTCCTCACTAAATTGTCGTTGGTTTTGGCTTAAAAGCTTTACTGCCAGGTTATGTTCTGTCTGACACCAATCCTCTCCGCTTATCTGGGCTTAGGACAGGCACAGATATGAACTGGTTTGCGACCCAAGTGGCTGGGTAGTATGGAGGAGTGATATATGAATGTTGAGTGCGTTCGTGCTTTTTTTTTTTTTTTTTTTTTTTTTTGGTGACATCAAGACGGGCCAAAAAATAAATATAAATCTAACCTCGTCGGGCCTGGGCACGAAGTGTGAAATTGGTTTATATACTTTTCATAATACAGTTTCATCCCGTCTATCTCGAATTTACAACAGTATACAATAAATAAAAAATATAAGAAGGAAGAAGTTTGTGATTACCTAATTGTGTTTACGGGAAAGAGCCCAAAGCTCGTATCTTCCCGTCTCCTCATCGCTTCCATTTTAGACTTAGTGATACTTATCATACCTGTCCTTAAAACTATGGATTGAAATAGCATTAACTACCTCCTCGCTTAGCGAATTCCAATTATCAACTACTCTTACACTGAAAAAGTATTTCCTTACATCCTGCAAACAAGTTTTCTTACGAAGCTTCAAACTATGACCTCTAGTTCTAGAGCCAGCCATATCAAAATATCGATCCCTATCCACTCTATCATAACCATGAAGGAATATAAAGACTGTCACCATATCCCCCCTCACTCTTCTAGCTTCCAGTGATGGTAAGTCTAATTCCCTCAGCCTCTCATCATAACTGAGATTGCGTATTTCTGGCACCAGTTTCGTGGCATGTCTTTGAACTTTGTGCGTGAAAAACTTGTTTAACTTATACAAGAAGTGGCTCCTATTCACAAATCAGAATACCGTATTCAATCCGTCCTCCCAAATCTTTCATTAAAATGCCATAAATTATTCATATAATTATGAGTATCATTCGCGCGCGCGCGCGTGTGTGTGTGTGAATAAAGAGTTTCTTAATTTATATATTGTGTTATTTTTATATACCATTCAGATTATTTAAACAAGGCTTCCGCAAATTACATTAGAGCTCCAAAAATCATATACAAAATAAGGAGCTGTGCGCTTGTTTATGTGTGTGTAAAAGAGTTGTCTAATCTATGCACGGTGAGGTTTGTATTTACTGATCAATTTACTGATTTTAACTTGTCTTCCTCAATCTCACATTAATAAACTAAAAATGACACTAGTGTTCAGTCACATCTAGGCTATGTCAAGGGGGATGATAGGCTAGCTATAATGTGCTGCTATCCTATGCAAAGCTACATCTAAAATGGCAACGTTACTGAAATTGCCATTATTTCAATGCTCATTTTAATTTAATAATACTGAAAACATTATGGGAATATCACTGTGATATTGGTAAGTTTCTAATCTGACCTAACCTAACCTAATCAATTCTAGCCTTACCTTACCTTGCCTAGCCTATTTCTAAATATGCTAAATTATTACAAATACCTTTTTGTATTTTCCTTCTTGGAAGTCAAAGTATGCGAGGGACTTCTGGTAAGAAAATTCCAATCTGAATCTATGTCACAGGTTCTCTGAATGGCCTTAGATTCTAGTATGAGTAAGAAGCCAGTAAAACAAAGTTGAAAAGAGAAATATTGTATGGTGGCGAGGTGCGCTTTGACTCCGCCATCCCCTATATAAGAAGGATCGTGGCTTTAGTAAAAAAAAAAATAATAGGATAAATAAATAAAAAAAAATAAATCAACTCATCTCAACACTGTTTCACTTCCACTGTGTTTGCCAGTTACTTCACCTAATAACATGAATCAATTTTGTAAAGTGGGTTATAACTGATTCAAAAAACTTTATATATAACACCCCGAGGTGAATGCCCGCTTAAGTTACCTGGAAACAAGCGTCGAAAATAAAAACCGAAAAGTAGGTTAACACGTCTGAAACATGTCTCACTGGCGGAGGTGTTTGTCTCGATCAAGAGGAGCAAACAAAATTCGTGTTTTCTTCCCAACTCTGCAAACTTTTGCCTTTAAAAAAGTCTTTACTTTGTCAACACTAGAATATTGAGTCTTGTATATAAGTCTTCTGGTGTGGCCGTAGTGGCCGGGTGGTAGATCATGGACTTGATTCGTCAAGTCGTCGGTTCGAGACCCGCCACGATCAGAGGTTAGAAAGGGTATTCACTAGGGGTAACGGTCACATGCCACAACGGAAAACCTTCAATAGGAGGCACCGTCCCAGCCCTTACTAGCAAAGGGGGTCCATGACGTAAAACCGGATCATATAAGTTTGCTGATATATACGACTATGCAGCAGAGTGATGGACATGAAATAAAAGAAGAAGCACACCAAGGAAATAAGGGTGACAGAATAGTGATAGATTTGAAAATTGTGAGAGTAATAAAGGATTAAAAATCTACCAAAAACTGTTGTTGTCAATAGCAACAGCTGAATCACTTAGGCCTTCTTGCGAGTTCCCCCTACCCACACTTATTTCGCACTCTTTTTCCAGATCAGTAGACTTAATTCGTTATTTTGAAGTCGGGGGTAGAATAGTATAATTTTACACAAACAGAATTTTATGCAATATACACACACACACACACAAAGCTCTCCGACCGCTGGGTATAAAGTGATCTAATAGAGAAGGAACTTAGTGAAAGAGAAGTGAATGCATGCAAGAGCTTTTAGAGGCAAGTGATAAACAGCGACCACGTATATAATGGGAAGAGTCGCTGATAAAAAAGAAAAAAAATTAGCCAATATTCTTGTGCGCTGATTCTCGGATATGTGAGCAAAATAATATACTAGGAAAGCGAGTTGTATGTACGACCAAATTATATGCATATGATATGGGCACTGTGCAAAAGTACAAAAATATTATGTATTCTTTACATTAAAATATTACAAAAGACACGTGGATCAAATGGAAACACGCACATGAAAATTATCAACTGGAGAAGCAATTTTTTTTCTTTTTTCTTTTTTTTCTTCTTCTTTTTTCGCCCGAGCAGACAGTTCTCTATCTGTCAGTTGGCTGACCATAGTCAGCCATGCGTTGCTTGAGCAAAGAGGATTTCTTCCATTGTCTTGCTAGGACTATCTGGAAACCCTCCCCCATTTATCCGGGCGTGGGACCGGCACTGAGCTAAGCTGGCCTGCTTAACCCAGTGGCTGGGTTAGGTAATATAATAAATACTTAAGGTAAATGGGGCGAAGCCCCCAGTTGGGAAATGAGGGCGTGACTTATTACATTAGGCTAGGTTAGGTTTGCTTAGAATTAGATTATAGTTAGATTAATTCTAACCCGAGGTGAGTTTTCTCCAAATAATGATCCAAACACAAGACATCTTTGTTTTGTGTGTATTAAATGAGTATGATAATGAAGTATTAAAAATTTACATATTAGTATTTTGGAGTAAGTAGCACTGCACAACATATGTGTCCACCCCCATTCGAATGGGAACTAATTGTGACACATTAAACGATGCATTTATTATCTAACACAGTGTGAGAGAGGATCATTTGTACTTATCTAACACAGTGTGAGAGAGGATCATATGTACATCAATGGGTTATGGGTATTGAATTACATAGGAAATTAGAAATACTAGAGGGAGGCCTAGGTCTGGATGGATGGATGGAGTAAGGAGAGCCCTGAATGATAGGAGGATGGATGTGAGGGAAGCAAGCGAGCGTGCTAGGAATAAGAATGAGTGGTGAGCGATTGTGATGCAGCTCTGATGGGCATATGCTGTTACCACGGGGCTGCATCTTACAGAGGTAGCCCTGTGGTAGGGGCTGTAGGAGGAGTTGGCAGTTGTGAAGCGACACAGGTTGTGGAAGAGCCGGGAGGATGGGCTGTGGCACTCCAGCAGTGCCATCTGAACGGTCGCTAGCTCCCTCGTCATTACCCATAGAGCAAAGTAATCCCCCTAAAGCAAGTTATAAAACAAAGAAATTAGTTTAGTACTGTCTAAGGCCTGATTTCTTAAACAGTGTAAACCTAGGATACCATAATGTTAGTTAGCTAGACACACACAAATGGATTTCATAAACGCATCTGACGTGATTCTGTGTAGGGCTAGGATCCCGTACGGAATCCTAGCCATACACAGAACCGCGTCAGATGCGTTTATGAAATCCATTTGTGTGTGTCTAGCTAACTAACAATATGGTATCCTAGGTTTACACTATTTAAGAAATAGGGACTAAGTCACGATTCGCAGCTTTAATTAGGATAACTGTTACTATTCTGACTATTTAACTATTTTTTATCTTATTCTAATGAGATATCCAGGTAGTTAATGATACTTATATCTTAAAATTAGTGTACAAATATTTTTCCTTGTTCCGCGGCAAATTGTTAATTTTTTTTTTCTTCATGTTAAAATTCAGCTAAATTTATCTCATTCTAAAATGAAACTTTCAAACGTTTAACTTTATTTTTATCTTATCATTACTATTCAGGTTTTTTCTTATTCCACTGTAAATCTTCAAATTATTACTTTTTTTATTTTTCTTGTTTTCAGATGAATTGCGTGATTACCTCTTAAAATTTCACATTCGAATTATTTCCATTAATCATCTCTGAAACTACAAATAATTACTGCCATATATATATATATATATATATATATATATATATATATATATATATATATATATATATATATATATATATATATATATATGTGTGTGTGTGTGTGTGTGTGTGTGTGTGTGTGTGTGTGTGTGTGTGTGTGTGTGTGTTTTCGGAAGAACTATGTGTACATTCTTATAGATCTTCCTATTGCTCAGTATATATTTCCAAAATCCATTACGAAACTACAAATTATTAAGACACTTTTCTACATCCGATTTGTGTTTTCAGATGATTTCTGCGCTTACACTCATCTTGGCAGCGGTGGTCCTCAGTAGACATGTTTCTGAGAGCGTCCCAACTGCCGATCGCGACTACTCATCCATTCCAAATCTCACGGGTCTCTATGAGCTTTTAAGGACAGAATCCAGACATTTCAGCACTTTAGATGTCTGCAGTGATGCCATCTGCGACCAAATGGTCAGACAGGCCAATGGATTAGCCAGAGTCAAGATAATTCGCAAGTATATTGTGAATACTGTGAGTATGAAGGTGTTAAGTTGTGTGGTACAGGGACTCCAGCTAAGGCCTGGTGGTCACAGCTCATTCTACAGCCTATCTGTATTCAAAAGATCTTTTAAGTAATGGAAAACATTATCATAGTCTGTTTAACACTAGTGTAAAGTATAACTTGTATACCTAGAAAGGTATAAATGAATAAATGAATAAATACTTATCTGTCATCTCTTACATACTTTATATTGCGAATTCAATGAGTACGGTGTTGGTAAGAGGTGATGTTCAGGGCACTGGTGCAAATGAGCGTAGGTATTGCTAGATATTGGTATTTACCTGTGTTTTTTGGGTGATTTTGTTTGGCTTTGTAGAACCAAGTTTCATGCATTATAATCTGTCGTAAAGTTTATAAGATAGAGTAATAACCATGAGTGGTGTGGGGTGGCGTGGTGATGGGAATAGGGAAACTTATGCTAAGAGGGTTGTGCATCATGTTGGCGGGAGTGAAAGAAGAGACAGGAGTTATCTGGAAGTCAAGCTAAATTTTGTCTGTTGCGTTCTTGGTTTGGGTTGGTTCATTTGGTTACTCAGGTCGGGTTTCTTGTTCATAATAAGTCCTATGTAGTCGCCGTGGCTCAAGCGGTAGCGTCCGCGACTCTGAGGCGTCAGGATCGAGGTTTCGCGCCCCGTCACGGTCTGGGGTTAGCAAGGGCATGCACTCAGGGTAACGATTACATCTGCCAAAATAAGTCTTTCGTAAGAAGGCAACCGTCCTAGCCTTTGATAGGAAAGGGAGTCCGTGACGTAAAACCGGAAATTCCAAATAACTCCTATAGCTAACTGGCCTTATGGACACACTTTATTCTATGGCTTGATATATACTAAGCATTTGTATGTCTGTATTCAAAAGGTGATTTTTAATAATAAAAAACATACAGTCTGAATAACACTTGTATAATATATATCTTGTATATATGTAAATGCTTTAGTCCAGTCCTAGATAGCAAGTAAATTGTAAAGTCTGTGAGCTTTTTTCAATGCCTACATCAACACCGAATATTCTTCGATATCACACCTCTTAATATCCCTTTAGATCTGACTAGTCACAACATTCCCCATATATGTTTCCCTTTGTTTTATGTTTTATTCGTGCCCAGTCCTGATGAGGGCTTTTTTTCCGTCCTGTCCTGGTGTAACAATCATTAAAAAAAATACAGATTTTTTTTTTGGATCACTGCGTAGGCCATCCATGCTAACAAGGCCTAATAAATTAATGGGGGAAGATGTCTGAAATTCCTCTTCTACAAATTATTCAAAGTTAAGCAGTCACGAACCAAATTTAAATATTCTTTACTCATTTCTAAAACAAGAAAGTCTTTAAAAAAATATATCTTATAATCCTAAACTGTTATAGACAAATGTTAACGTACTTTAAATAAGAAGTTTAAGGATAATTTGTGCATCTACAACACAATTTTCATCTTCTAACGATTTAAGTTTAAAATGTCAAATACTAAATCTAAAAGTAAATAATATTTTCAAAGAATCTTGAGTTTAATTTTTCAAATGATTATAAAAAAAAAAGGAACACATTACCTAGTCTAAAATCGAACTTTTTTCTTTTTAAAAAATCTTAGTTTTAAATACCAGAATAATGAATATCAATTTTGCATGATCAAAAACTTAAAAGTTATATTGCAGAAATCTCTTTTACTAGCGGTAATTTCGAGTATTGCTGAATGTGACTTTCATTCTAAAGAATGAAGTGCCATTAAGCTGAATATATCTTAGCGAATAAATAGAAAATAAAAGAAAATATACTACATCTGAAGGTCTTTTAGACTTAATCACGTAGTAGGTTGGCCCATGGCATCAGCCGCCCTTTGTGATACTACTGCTGAAGGTCTTTTAGACTTAAATAGGATTGTCCTGGACAGCTCCATGTTAAGTCTTCCTTCAGTTACGGATCCTTTTCAGTGCCTACATCCACACTGAATATTCTTGCATAGTCGTTACACATATCTTATTATCCCTTCACATCTGCTAAGCCACAACACTCCTGTCTCTGTTTCTCTCTGCTTTATGCTTCTTCGTGCCTAGGCCAGATGAGGGCGATATCCTTCACATCCTCTTGTACAACACTCTTAAAAAAAAAAAAAAAAAAAGTAAGAGAGAAAAAGATGAATGTACCGTTTTATGACCAAAGTTAGACCCCATTCGCAAGAGAGTGGACACAGACATCTTGGAGCTAGGGGATTATGCATGGATGCCTTTCCTAACTCTCCGCAGCAAGACTGAACCTACGTTAGTCGCTTACCAAGTAGTGTGCTCTACCAGTGCACTACCACGGACCCCGGAAGAGATCGATTTTTTTTAAGAGTGTAACACCTGGACGGGCAAAAAAATTAAAAATAAAATAAATGTATAACTGCCCTCATCGGGCCTGGGCACGAAGAATACAAAGTAAATAGAAATATATATGGAGAGTGTTGTGACTTGAGTATAATAATAACAATTTCATAATTTATTTTTTCAAAATGGGATCAGAGAAAAGATAATCCTGAACAGTGTCTGATAGTATAGATCAACCCACTAAAATGACAAAGAGAATGTACTCTCATATAATAATCAGTCAGGTTAGGTTAGGTTAAGTTTGGTTAGATAGGGATACGATCTCCCTAAAATGAGATACCAATATATCATGAAGTAATAGCAGTAGAAGTATCGTTTTATGTGCCATAATTAGCCCCTATTTGCATGGGGACTAAAGCTGGATATACTTCCAAATGCCCCACAGAGGGCTGCAACCCTCTTGAGTCGCTTCCCGACTGGAACCGCATCTGACCAAATAAAAATCATTATTCTTTAAGTTGACCAAGTAAAGACAGTTCCTCCTAATGTCTGTTTGGGAGAAATTCTTTACTTGATTGGAAAATGCATTAAAAAAAAATAATAATAATAATAAGACTGAATATACATGTCAAAAACATGTATGATGTATTTCACCCACAAGATTGAATCTTTTTAGTGATTTATTTCCTTTTTATTTTACTGACAAAACAAATAAGATTTATTACGAAATGGCAGATAAAAATTGCATTCATCTTCTCGAGCTGTGTCTCTTGTTTATACGGAGTCGCTGTTTCAGTGGATCTCCTCCTAGTTCTCTTGATTGTTCCGCTTCATAAATGGCTTTTGTTCCCAAGCCTCCTTCACACAGTCGATCTATCTCTCTTCTTCAATTTCCATCTTCTTCTTCTCTGTTCTTCCATCTCCACTGTTCGCTTCCCAACATGATCCTCTTTGGGATGTGATCGTACCATATGACACTTCCTTCTCCTTTGTCTCCTCTGATATTTCTAGTATCACTGTTCATCCTCCTAAATACTCATATCAGAGCCTATCTTCTCGTTTTACCCCCACACACTCAACACAGCATTCTCATTTCCATTACTATCTGCATCAAGAAAGCATCTACCACTTGAAAAGTCTCACCCCAGAAAGATGGGTTAGAAAACACAATCTTTGTTTTTTGTTTTGTTTTTTAAGACAGGAGGTCCAAAAATATTGCGTCCTTAAAGAGAAGCTCAGTTATCAGACCTCTCTTACTGTAAACAAGAAATGTGGGAGTGTCAAAAACCAATCGTATTTTTTTTCAAGGATTCCTAAAGACGAAGGTGTCGTAAGGGAAGTTCAAGTCCAACACCTCTCTTTTAAATATAAAAAGGTGGTTCAGACAAACATTGCTTTTTTCAAGAAAGGCGCCCTAAAGATACCGTTTCCTTTAGCGAACTTCAAGTACTGCACCTCTCTTAAAAATACAAAATGAAAAAAAATATGCATCTGAGGTCTAAATATGGCATCCCATTATATCTCTTCTTCCACCGTCATCGTGTGCACTCGTACCATTCAGGTATTACTGAAGATTCACTGAATCATTCTTATTCTATTAGAGTCTCTATGCAAATGTTGCTTGTTGATTCAAGACCTCAATCAGAAAATTGTGATAACACACCAACGTAAACAAAAATTGAACCTCTCCTTCTCTATCTTCTTTTTTTTTTTTCTTCTTCAAGACCTCAATCAGAAAATTGTGATAGCACACCAACGTAAACAAAAATGAACCTCTCCTTTCAAATCATGTTTTCTTCTTCTTCTTCTTCAGTCACAAAACTATGACACGTTTGCACCGTAAAATATTAGGCTATCCTTATCATCATAAGTTGTTGTTTTATTTCCTCCCTCCTCCTACTATTATTTTCTTTTTTTTAACAAGACCTCAATCAGAAAACTGTGACTAGAAATCATAGCAAAAAATTTAATCAATCTTTGTAATCATGTTTTTGAATTTTTTCTTTTATCATCATCTTCGTCTTCAACCTTGTTTTCTTCATATTATTATTATTATTATTATTATTATTATTATTATTGTTATTATTACAATTTTCTTTTATTTCTCATCAGCATGTAACATTAAATAATGTGAATGAAGTTTTTTGAGGAAATTAAAAAAAGTCTTCTTAATTTTTAGTTACTATGAAGAAGCTGGACAGACTGTGGTCTGTATTGAGCTTTTTTTTTTTATTCCTGAACTATTATGAGGTCTATAACCTTTGTCCCTATACAGTATCTTATGCATTACTACTATGTTGATTGTGTGCTCTAACTCAGCCAAGAGAAACACAGTCATTGCATATGTATGAATTTATGTTAGTTATGGATTGGGGACAATATGCTGGAAAGGCTGGCGTATGGTCTTTAGGCATCACTTGTATAGAATTAGCTGAAGGAGTCACCGTGGCAAAGCGGTAGCGGCCGCGACTCTGAGGTGGCAGGTCGAGGGTTCGCGCCTCGCCACGGTCTGAGGTTAGCAAGGGCATGCACTCAGGGTAATGTTTATATCTACCAAAACAAGTCCTTCGTCAGAAGACAACCGTCCTAGCCCTTGCTAGAAGAGGGAGTCCGTGACGTAAAATTGGCTTTTTGTATAGAATTAGCTGAGCGCAAACCTCCCCTACTTCAACGTTGATCGTAATGATAGTCTTGCATCATATTACTTTCTTCTTACTTTTGATGCGTTCAAAGTCCGGCATTGCACAGAACGACACGCCAAAGCCCTCCGCTCCTGATTGAACAAAATATTTTCAACATTTTGTAGAGAATTGTCTTCAAAAACCCCTTCCCCCAGACAGACCTACTTCTGCCTGGCTACTTCTTCACGAATTTATATTGAGACATAGGTCATCGCCTCATATTATATTGGATCTAATTGCTCGCACCAAAAATACAGTATGGGAGTTTGATCATCTAAACTATAGGAAAATTAAAAAAAAAAAATCCTTCCCTATGAGACGCAGAGCCAACAAGATGTGGAAGACTCTGATTGGGTTCAAGATTGGATAAAATGGAAATTAAATGTCCAGTTACAATCATTTAAATTTTTTGTTAGAGAAGAATTTAATTATAGAACATAACAGTGAAAGTTTTTACTCATGTGATGTCCTTATTGGATTACAAAATACATATTTGATATTACCAGAATTGAACAGACAATTAATTAGGTTTATTATTATTATTATTATTATTATTATTATTATTATTATTATTATTATTATTATTTATTATTATTATTATTTATTATTATTATTATTATTATTATAATTATTATTATTATTATTATTATTATTATTATTATTATTATTATTATTAACGTAGGCGTGAGTAGGTAATATCAAAATGGGAATTTGAGCGGCCTCTGCTTCCCATACATAATCCTCCCTCTTAAGGGGGGTTTACACGGTCAAACTGTTCGTCGAACGCGGTTCGACAGACAAGTGTTTGAAGTGATGTTCGAACGTGTGAACGGGGTATTTGGCTGTCGAACATGGAACGTGTTCGACAACCAAATACCCCTTTCACACATTCGAACATCACTTCAAACACTTGCCTGTCTAACAGCGTTCGACGAACCGTTTGACCGTGTAAACCCCCCTTTACTCTGCATATTCCATATTCTTCCCTTTGGGCCGATGGAAAGTACTACCGCCTCTCTGATCCACTGTATATCGTAAAAGTCTACTATATGGGTCAGAGAGAGGAAACTGGTAATCCCTCTTTGCATTTTTCTCCCTCGGAGTCAATGCACACAGGGGGATTCTGATACAAAATATCCAACCATATCCCTAGTTATTGGGTGCGACCTTACTCGGACATCTACCTTATAGAGAGATGCATATCTGTTACCGTGAGTGCTAAAAGTATTTTATAACTATAAGCCCTCCCTGGAACTTTTCAGTGTCATTTTGTCCGTAGTAGAGCCCTGATTCCCCAGCTCCTATCTGTCTGTGTCTACCCCCAAATGGGGAATAATAATGACACTTAAAGCTTAAAAAAAAAAAAACACATCAGTGGCAGCGCGTGCAAGTCGAGAAGTGATGAGCCTAAAACAGCGGGATTAATTCCACCGCGAGGCGTTAGGTAGAGAATCTAGCCTTAAACCTCCAGCTCCCACCTGCCTGCATCCATCCCATTAGAATGGGGATTAATAGTAACAGAAAATGGCAAAAATATATAGTAAATCCTTTCTTTTTCATTAAGGGAAAACATTATATATTTATATTTTTTCCGATTTATGGCTCACTGTTACTTCCCATGCGCACTGGGTTGGACCAAGACAGGTTGGAACTAGGAAATTAAGGCTGGATGCCCTTTCTAACGCCCCGAGATGGGTTCCATTGAGGATTTTTCACTTCCCGAGTCGAGAGCTTTAAGTAAAAAAGAAAAGGAAAGAAATCTTTTGAAAAATTACAATTCAAAAGACCAAAAGCAAGCAATGATAAAATAATTGCAAGGTATAATCAAATGTCACTAGAATAAACAAATAATAATAATAATAATAATAATAATAATAATAATAATAACAATAATAATAATAATAATAATAAAAATAAAAACAACCCATCTTCAAAATCATATGACCCTCTAACCCTAACCTTGCCATTAAGAAACCAAAAAGAAAAAAAAATCATAGAAATATCAGAAATAAATATGACGTTGGTAACCCCCCCCCCACTGTTTGACATTGCAGCCTGAGCAAAGGGACGGACCGTCCAAGCACAACAATGGCTGGACAAACAATGTGGATATACAAAAAACTTAAAGAGATATTATATCCAGAGATACAGTTCCAAATATGCCGTGGTGAGAGATATTTAGAGATGACGTCTCTCTCTCTCTCTCTCTCTCTCTCTCTCTCTCTCTCTCTCTCTCTCTCTCTCTCTCTCTCTCTCTCTCTCTCTCTCTCACACACACACACAGTGACCTTTTTCCAACTATTATTCCAGTAACTGTACTTGGGGCCATTGCACACAAGCACTTTTTCTGGGGTTTGTGTCCTTTTTATGAGTCACAATGAATCCCCAATATGGGGGTGGACACAGAATTGGTGGAACTAAAGGGAGATATAGGTTGGATACCCTACCTAATGCCCCGCGGCGGGGATCGAACCCGCATTGTCAGGCCCACCACCACTCGAGGTATTTTTTTTTGCTTATTATGATAATAATTGTACAAGAGGACAAGTGCACGCAAGCACTCCTTATACATAAGTACTTACTCAAGTGTGTATTTGCAAGCTTTATAATAAATATTGATTTCTTTGAGGACCACGGTGGCTGAGTGGTCAACACCCTCGTCTCTGGAGTTTACAGAATCACGTTCGGGACCCCGCGGGACACAAGGAAGGGCATCCAGTCTTAATTCCCCAGCCACATTTTTTCAATGATCCATTGTCGGATTTATCCCACTGACAAGCCGAAAAGCCTACTTGGGAGTGGACACTTTGAAACGTTTATGACTATCATTAGATTCATTTTTTTAGACTGTATGAAATACTTGTAAATTACATTTTCACAGACATTAAATATAAACTCTGGCAAACAAGTCAATCATAGCGTAAGTAAGCAAAGCGACAGCAGAATATGAAAAAAATGGAATTTATTGTTTAATAAGTCATAATTAGGCCCTTTCGAAAGAAAGGGCCTAATTATTAAACGATAAATTTAATTTTTTCATATTCTGCTGTCACTTTGTTTACTTACGCTATGATTGACTTGTTTGCCAGAGTTTACATATAATGTCTGTGAAAACGTAATTTACAAATATTTCATACGTAATTATAGTGACACCAGAATAAGAAAAAAAATGGAATTTATCGTTTAATGAGTCATAATTAGGCCCTTTCGAATGAGGATAGACACAAATATGTTACAGCTAAATAGGAAAGTAAGCTTGAATGTTCTTCATAATGCCCCGCGGTAGGATCGAACCACCGTTATTTTGGCTCGTCACTTCCCGAATCTAGGCTTATAACCACGGAGCTACAGCAGTTCCAGAATATCAGAAATTGGTGATGATGCAATATTGACTTTAATGTGTGTCAGAGGAGATTAACCCTTTCATCTGAAAGTCATTTTTAATCTATTATAATAAAATGCTTGTCTAAATAAATATTGACTTCTATTATAAGTGAGGGAGGGGGAGCTAGAATACTTCCTCCGTGTCCCCCTGCGTGTCGTAAGAGTCGACTAAATGGAACGGAGCGAGGGACTGAGAATCCCCTCCTCGGCATATTTTATCTTCCCAAAGAGTCAGAGTGTATTGCCTTGACTCAGCCATACCCCTTATAAGGGGAAAAATGGCTAATATAACTTTTATTTTTACTTGGCGAGTCCAGTTTAAGGTTAAATAAGTATAGAGTATTTTTATACTGAATGTAATATTTACATTATTTAAACTGCGAGATAACAAAAGCCATAATCGCCATTATAAGGGAATTGGATGAAACAAAGTAAAATAACTTGACTCTGCGGGTAAAGAAGAAAAGGAAGGGATCTTCAGTACCCTCAGTCCGTTCCATTTTGTTGACTTTTACGACAACCAGTGTATGTATATATATATATATATATATATATATATATATATATATATATATATATATATATATATATATATGTATGTGTTAGTGTGTGTGTGTACATGTGTATATAATTACGTATATATATATATATATATATATATATATATATATATATATATATATATATATATATATATATATATATATATATATATATATATATATATATATATATATATATATATATATATATATATATTAGTGTGAGTGTGTGTGTGTGTACATGAGTATATAATTAAGTATATATATATATATATATATATATATATATATATATATATATATATATATATATATATATATATATATATATATATATATATATATATATTTTCAAATGAGATATTTTTGGGTGCAACATGAATATAACAGTTCCCATATCCCAGTACTAAATAATTTCAGTAAGATGGAATCTTTGCATTTGTTTGGTTATTAATACAAAAATAAAATTTTTGACGAGCAAATCAAGACTGATAATCAGATACCTTTAATTTCTTGGGAAGTGTGTGTGGGTGCGTGTGTATGTGTGCGTGTGTGATTACCTAATTGTGTTTACTGGAAAGAGCCCAAAGCTCGTATCTTCCCGTCTCCTGATCGCTTCCATTTTATACTTAGTCATACTTATCATACCTGTCCTTAAAACTATGGATTGAGATAGCATTAACTACCTCCTCGCTTAGCGAATTCCAATTATCAACTACTCTTACACTGAAAAAGTATTTCCTTACATCCTGCAAAGAAGTTTTCTTACGAAGCTTCAAACTATGACCTCTAGTTCTAGAGCCAGCCATATCAAAATATCGATCCCTATCCACTCTATCATAACCATGAAGGAATTTAAAGACTGTCACCATATCCCCCCTCACTCTTCTAGCTTCGAGTGATGGTAAGTCTAATTCCCTCAGCCTCTCATCATAACTGAGATTGCGTATTTCTGGCACCAGTTTCGTGGTATGTCTTTGAACTTTTTCAAGCTTAGCTATGTGCTTTTTCAAGTGCGGATTCCAAAAGGGGGCTGCATATTCCAGTTTTGGCCTCACATAGGTTACATAAATATTTCTGAACATTTCCTTGTCCATGTGCCTGAAGGCTACCCTTACATTTGATAAGAATGCATATGCTGCCCTTACTATGCCATTTATATATATTTCTGGAGACAAATCTGCCAGTATGTTTACTCCTAGATCTCTCTCATTTTCTGTCTCTTGAAGTTGTACTCCAGCCACCGAGTAGTCAAGCTTGGGCCTGCTTGCACTTGTACCCATTCTCATTACCTTACATTTTGAAGTATTGAATTTCATTAGCCACTTTTCTGACCACTCATGCAGATTATTTAGATCCTCCTGAAGTTCTCTACCGTTGTTCTCGTTTTTTACTTTCTTCACAATCTTTGCATCATCTGCAAACATATTCATGAATGAATTTACACACTCTGGTAGGTCATTTACATATACATGGAACAAAAGTGGCCCTAAAACTGAACCCTGTGGAACTCCACTACTAACTCTTCTCCATTCAGACACTGAGTGTCTTACTCTAACCCTCTGTTCCCTTCCTTCTAAGTAAGTTTTTATCCATTCCAAAACATTTCCACCTATTCTAGCCATTGATTGCAGCTTCCTAATAAGTCTCCCATGTGGAACAGTGTCAAACGCTTTCTGGAAGTCTAGGAATATGCAATCTGCCCAGCCCTCTCTTTCCTGTAAGATTTGGCTTACCTCATCATAAAATTCTAATAAGTTTGTTACTGTTGATCTACCTTCTCTGAAGCCATGTTGTGTGTATGTATGTGTGTGTGCGTGCGTGTATGTGTTATGATTCTGATACAATATAGAGTTGATTAAATAATTGACATATTAAAAGCGACTGAATATGCTAACATCCAATGACGAGTTAAATGTACAAATACTTCGAAATGTTCATAAAATTTCTGAGCAGAAAATAAAATGATAATATTCTAATTCCGCTGGGGAATTTTCTCATAAAGCTATTTTTCAATATCTTATTTTTCAATTACTAAAATAAAAGTGTGATATATTACATAATAGGGATTTTCATGTTTACTAAGTTGGTATACATTTAAGTTATATAAGATATGTTAATATCAAGAAGCCTCGGATTTGTTAATATTTGTTAGTATTCATTCGTAATTCTATTCAACTTATTACTTACCAATTTCCTTGTTTGTTATTACTTACCAATTTCCTTGTTTGTTTTTAGTTGTATAATTGTGTTTGATATATCAAATGCAATACTTTTAAAAATAATTTAGTATTTCCATCTCTTTAGCCTTCGTCTAAAAATCCAATTATATTTGGAAACAAAATTTATTACTATTATAATAAGTATTATAATAATCATAATAATAATAATAATAATAATAATAATAATAATAATAATAATAATTATTATTATTATTATTATTATTATTATTATTAGTAGTAGTAGTAGTAGTAGTAGTAGTAGTAGTAGCATCTTTTATATTTTTATTATTATTATTATTACTATTATAGTAGTAGTAGTAGTAACTTTAATATTTTTATTATTATTATTATTATTATTATTATTATTATTATTATTATTATTATTAGTAGTAGTAGTAGTAGTAGTAGTAGTAGTAGTAGTAGTAGTAGTAGTAGTATCTTTTATATTTTTATTATTATCATTATTATTATTGTTATTATTATTATTATTATTATTATTATTATTATTATTATTATTATCATCATTATTATTGTTATTATTATTATTGTTATTATTATCATTATTATTATTATTATTATTATTAGTAGTAGTAGTAGTAGTACTATTGCTGTCGTTGTTACTGTTGTTGTTGTAAATAGTAATAGCTGTGGTAGTAATATATTAAGAATTTACGTCTCTCTCTCTCTCTCTCTCTCTCTCTCTCTCTCTCTCTCTCTCTCTCTCTCTCTCTCTCTCTCTCTCTCTCTCTCTATCTATCTATCTATCTATCTATCTATCTATCTATCTATCTGCTTCTCTGCTTTCTTCTTCTTCTTTTTGTCTTCTTCCACTTCTTCTTCTTCTTAGTGTTCTTCTTTATTTATTTATGCTTTTTCTAATACAAAACTTATTTTCTTCTTTTTCTTTTACTTATTCTCTTTACTTCTTCTGCTTCTTCTTATACAAAACGTATTCTCCTTTTTCTTCTGCAAATTTATCCCCAACTTCAATTTTTACGACAATGTTTCTTCTTCCTCTTCTTCTTTTGCAAGAAAAATTCTCCTTCTTCTTTTTCTTCTGATATAATTATCCTCCTCCATCTTCGTTTTCTTCTCGTACATCCCATTCTTCTTCTGCAACTTGTCTTCTTCTTTTTTTCTTTTGAAACAATTATCCCCCAATTTCTTTTTCTTCAGCGACAGCCATTACTCTTCCTTTTCTTCAACAACAAATAACATTCTTTTTCTTCTGAAACAATTATTATCCATCTTTCTCTTCTGCGACAGCATTTCTTCTTCTTCTTTTTCTTCTTCCGAGAAAAATATTGTAATCAAAATAATAATAATAATAATAATAATAATAATAATAATAATATAAATAATAATAATAATAATAATAAAGAGAATGCCTGAGAAACCGACCGAACTTTCCGATAACATTTTTTTCTTCTTCAACAAAACTTGGACTCGACTTCTGGTCTCTTTCTGTCACTATGATGAAAAGAATTAGATAAATGAATATGCTCGCTCTCTCTCTCTCTCTCTCTCTCTCTCTCTCTCTCTCTCTCTCTCTCTCTCTCTCTCTCTCTCTTACACGTTCGAAGAGACTCAATTTCCTTTTTAGTATAAAAGTTTTGATAACATTTGTAATAAATATTCGCGAGTTGGCAACATTTAATTTTGTAAGATGGATGTCTATGTATGCATGTACGTATATTTGGATGTGCTGATGTGCGTGCATATTATACCAGCAGGAATAGCGTACATTTATTCCTAATAATCCTGTATTGTACACGTCTAAATAAATATAAATCTACACGCAATAATTCTGAATATACAATGACACCATTCGAAAATATAAATATAGTCTGTAATTCTGTCTAGCAGACAGGGAGCTACAAGTGCTATTTAATCTCATAATAATATGCACAGAACCTACATACAAGGAATATTTTCTGAAATTGGTATTCTATTAAAGAAGAATTACGGATAAGATTGCTGCGATTATTTTGCGCTGAAATTCAATCTAAATCCGTCTTAGAAAAAAAGAGATCTGCCGTAAATATTATTCATAAACTTCTTTTTGTAAAATTACGAAATAATATATAATGGTAACTACATGTGACATTACCTCATTTCTGCCTTGTTCTTAACCTTATTCTTTTCCTTCGTTTTGGTATTTTCTCGTGTCCGGGTCTTTATGGATGAGGGCAGTTTCTGCCTGTCCCGGTGTCACACTCATGAGAAAAAAAAAATCAAAGTACAGCCCCTGGGCACAGAAGTTCAAACTCTGACAGCAGATTTGTCCTGATGCATAGCAAAACAAGGAAAAAAAAACTTTGGGTGAAGAAAAAAAACTCGCACCTCAGGGTATCGTTAGATGGGGTTTCTTCAAGCTTACTAACACAACTTACCTAACCAAAGCTAACTTAATATTTCAATGGTAAAATTCCCATTTCCTAACTATGGCCTCTTCCACAAGAGCCCCTCCTACCCTTGACTATTTGCTATCAGACACTGCTCTTCCTGTTGGTAATCTTCAGGCATGTTTTCTCCAGGTAGCATAAAAAAAAATTCTTATTTTTATTACGTTATTACAGTAAAGGAGATAATAACTATTATTTAATTTGAAAAATACTGTTCTGCTTTAAAGACTGGTTTTTTTTTTACAGATAAGTATGATGGACAAGTTGGTAACAGCCCTTGATGCTGAGTTGATTGTTTCTGGAGAATTACTCACAAGATCTTTGGGGAACAGATGTCGTGCAGCTCATGCGATACTGAGTGAAGTCACAAAGGTGAGTTGGTGAATACCAAATCACAAGGCTGTTCTCTCTCTCTCTCTCTCTCTCTCTCTCTCTCTCTTGAGAATATTGTGCAAAAGTTACCTCACGAATGAAGGTCATTTTCTCTCTCTCTCTCTCTCTCTCTCTCTCTCTCTCTCTCTCTCTCTCTCTCTCTCTCTCTCTCTCTCTCTCTCTTTTGAGAATATTATGTAAAAGTTACCTCATGAATGAAGGTTATTCCTCCTGGAAAAGATTCCCAGATCTTTGGGGAACAGATGTCGTGCAGCTCATGCGATACTGAGTGAAGTCACAAAGGTGAGTTGGAGAATACCAAATCACAAGGCTGTTCTCTCTCTCTCTCTCTCTCTCTCTCTCTCTCTCTCTCTCTCTCTCTCTCTCTCGAGAATATTGTGCAAAAGTTACCTCAAGAATGAAGGTCATTCTCTCTCTCTCTCTCTCTCTGGCAGGTCTCCCAGACTCTAGATATGCCACAGTACACCTCCTGTACATTATGCGACCGAACTAATGCTAACACTCTTGACCACTATTGTCTTCAGTGCCCCGCAGTGAGAGATGTTTTACCACGAGGTCAGAACTTAATACAGATCTGCTCATTTTTACTTAATGATGACAACCTTGATGTTATTCTTGCTCGTTTTCCTCACTTTGGTGGCCATTAATTATATTGATTTATACATATATTTTCTGTATGTTGCTATATAATTCTGTTTGTGCATTCTGCGTTTCTCTGAGCTTTACTTTTGCATATAATGTACTCTGTGCTGCCATTCTGTGAGTTGTATGTTAGTATGCAGCAATGTTTTATCAATATGTACACCTCCCTGTAAACCATGTTCAATTCTTGGTTTTATATCCATTTGAAGCATTATTTGTATGAACTCATGTAATGTCTGACGCCTTGGCGCAATAAATTAATAAAATAAAATAAAATAATCTCTCTCTCTCTCTCTCTCTCTCTCTCTCTCTCTCTCTCTCTCTCTCTCTCTCTCTCTCTTGAGAATATTATGCAAAAGTTACCTCATGAATGAAGGTTATTCCTCCTGGAAAAGATTCCCAGATTAACTGGATTGCAAGAACAAGTTCAGAATGACTGGAAATTTCTGTTTATGGATACCTGTGATTATAACTGATTCCAGGAATAAACAGAATTGGTAACATTCCTATTTAGTAATATAAAGTAGTAGCCGTGGCTCAAGCGGTAGCGTCATCGACTTTGAGGCGTCAGGTCGAGGGTTCGCGCCCCGTCACGGTATGAGGTTAGCAAGGGCATGCACTCAGGGTAAGGATTACATCTGCCAAAACAAGTCCTTCGCAATAAGGCAATCGTCCTAGCCCTTGGTAGAAAAGGGAGTCGTGACGTAAAACCAGAACATTATGAAAGCAGTCAGAGGTAGCGCAGAGGTTCGAGTGCTCGACTAGAGAAATGAGAAATCTTTGTTCAAGCCCACCGCGAGGAGTTAGGATGGGCATCCAGCCTTAATGCTCCAGATCCAACCTATGTCCACTCCTTTTCGAAAGGGGATTAATAGCGACACATTAAGATTTTAATTATGAAAATAGTCAAAACTGAGATTTGGGGTATGAATTTGAGTATCATACATTTGGTCATGATTAATTACTCTTCATACACAGGAGTAAAAGTATGATCTATCCTTCATACTCTCATATCCATAATTCATAAATATCTCTCAATTTTTAAGTTTTCAATATCATATTTCGCTTTATTTCACTCATAACAATTGAAAAACGGTCAACTGAGTCGCTTTGTGTAGTCAGAAAGGGCATATATATCTCCTTGATTGACTCACGAAATTCATGGCACAAAAGGATCTTGGAATTACTGGTAAAATCCAGACCACTGAAACAGACTCACGTCATCCAATTCCTAAAACTAGACACACTAGCAGCCAATCTTACATCACTAGCGCAGAGTATCCCAGACAGTTCATAAAATGACTGTGGACTTGATGGCAAAAATAAGAGCAGAACACATTTACGTCATCAACATCCTCAAACCAGCTACTCTTGCGTCAGTTCCGGTTTTACGTCACGGGTTCCCTTTTCAAGCAAGGGCTAGGACGGTTGCCTTCTTGCAAAGGACTTGTTTTGGCAAATGTAATCGTTACCCTGAGTGCATGCCCTTGCTAACCTCAGACCGTGACGGGGCGCGAATCCTCGACCTGACACCTCAGAGTCGCGGACGCTAACCTTTGAGCCACGGTGACTACAGCTACTCTTGGATCACTAGCACACAAAATCCCAGACAGTTCATCTGCCCCCATATCCTTGGCCTGGTATACCAGAAAAGAATAAAACAATTAATCTAACACTCATCGTTGTTCAGCCGAGAGAAGATTTGGAAGGTTAAAAACATTCATCACAGTCGTGAGTGGGATAAAACCATCAGTCACAGATCGTTAAGTAAAGCAAGTCCCAAACGTTAACTACTATCTTCCCCATAACACATTAAAGTTGTTGTTTTCTTTGAGGTAGGGTGCGGGGTCGATTCTTGGAAAATCACTGGAGAGAGTGAGAGAGATAGATGTGATTAAGGTTTCCTTAATGAGGTTTACATGAACATGGAGTACTTTAACAAATTGCTTGCCATCAGCATAAAAATAAACATGGCTGCTAAGTACAAGTTTGTTTTTGACTATTTTAAGGTACAAAACAGTGTAGTCTCCGTGGCAAAATGGTAGCGTCCGCGACTCTGAGGCGGCAGGTCGAGGGATCGCGCCCCGTCACGGACTAAGGTTAGTAAGGGCATACACTCAGGGTAACGATTACATCTGCCAAAACAAGTCCTTCGCAAGAAGGCAACCGTCCTAGCCCTTAGTTGAAAAGGGAGTTCGTGACGTAAAACCGAAACCTAAGGTACAAAACAGTAATATTATTTACTAAATGAAACACTTTTAGGCTGTTTCACCTGAAAGAAGGGCATGATATGTTCCCATTTCTTTAATGAAACTGACACAGACGGACATGTTTGCATAACTAGGTTAATTTCAATCTCCCCAATAAAATATGTGTGATCTAAGTTTTTGAGCCATTCATATCAAACTCTCGCTCTCTATTGATGCTATGAAAACCATGGAGGAATATAAAACCGCTACCGTGATCCAATATTTTCTTCTGGCTTCAAGCGGTGGTAAATCTAGTTTCTTCAGCTTTTTCTCATAACCGAGATCCCGCATTACTGTCACCTGCTTTGCAGTCACTGGTGGCAGAGCATCCTCATGATCTCATACTTCAATAAGATTAATAGTGCCGGAAAATAATACATATCACAGTTATTGAATATGGTTGTCCTTAAAGATATCTCTCTCTCTCTCTCTCTCTCTCTCTCTCTCTCTCTCTCTCTCTCTCTCTCTCTCTCTCTCTCTCTCTCTCAGGTCTCCCAGACTCTAGATATGCCATAGTACACCTCCTGTAAATTATGCGACCGTCCTAATGCTAACACTCTTGACCACTATTGTCTTCAGTGCCCCACAGTGAGAGATGTTTTACCACGAGGTCAGAACTTAATACAGATCTGCTCATTTTTACTTAATGATGACAACCTTGATGTTATTCTTGCTCGTTATTCTCACTTTGGTGGCCATTAATTATATTGAATTATACATATATTTTCTGTATGTTGCTGTATAATTCTGTTTGTGCATTCTGCGTTTCTCTGAGCTTTACTTTTGCATATAATGTACTCTGTGCTGCCATACTGTTAGTATGCAGCAATGTTTTATCAATATGTACACCTCCCTGTAAACCATGTTCAATTCTTGGTTTTATATCCATTTGAAGCATTATTTGTATGAACTCATGTAATGTCTGACGCCTTGGCGCAATAAATTAATAAAATAAAATAAAATAATCTCTCTCTCTCTCTCTCTCTCTCTCTCTCTCTCTCTCTCTCTCTCTCTCTCTCTCTCTCTCTCTCTCTCTCTCTCATTTGACATTAGTGGAGTCAAAGGTTGTTTGGTTACCGTATTCAAGTGTCACTATGAATTCCAATTCGAATAGAACTAGACACAGGCAGGTTGGAGTTGGGGAATTTAGGTTGGATGCCCTTCCTAACACCTCGCGGTATAAAATGCTATATCAAAAATGTCGTGCTTAAAGTGCCCTCCCTCCTGAGAGAAAAATATAACAAACAAAATCAGTTAATCATATATATATATATATATATATATATATATATATATATATATATATATATATATATATATATATATATATATATATATATATATATATATATATATATATATATATATATATATATATTTAAAAATTGTAAAAAAAAAAAAAATAGATTCTAAGCATAAATACGTGAATCGGAAATGTCCAACAGGTATCTCCTTAAAAATATCTATTCATACTTACATTTCGTTTTCTCTCTTTTTATTCACAGGGACCCGTTGAGAGTGATCGTCTAAACGGAAAAAGCAGCGCTTTTGTTTATGGCCAAGACATCCTTAATCGAGCCTAGAGGATAACGTCTCTCCCTCCCCCTTTCTATCCCCCTGCTCCGGCCGGTCGCATATTGACGAAATGTATTACCATTCACTACTGAAGCCTCAAAGTAATAGGTACTATAAGGTTAGGTTATCTTTGGTTAATTTAGATTTTGTTTGGATCAGATTTAGAGACATGGGTATTATAAACTATAAGGTTAGGTTAGTATAAGGTTAGGTTATCTTTGGTTAATTTAGATTTTGTTTGGATCAGATTTAGAGACATGGGTATTATAAACTTAGGTCAGGTTAGGTCAGGTCTGGTTAGGTTAGGTGAGGTTAGATTACATTTGGTCGATCCTCTGAGCCCTGGGTATTATAGGTTAAGTAAGGTTGGTTGCTACATTATGTTAGTTAATATTAGGTTTCGTCAATCCCATGAACCATTGGCACTGAGAGGTTAAGTTTGATAAGGTTGGTTTGGGTCAAGCCTCAGAGCCATGGTTCCAATAAGGTTAAGTTACGTTTGGTCGAGCTTTTGAGACATGGGCACTACAAGTTAGGTTAAGTTAAATTGTCATTCCTGAAGGAAAATTGTATTGCTAGGGATAAAACACTGAGAATATTGTCTAAAAATTGTCACATGCGGTGACCTAGGAACTCTAACGACCTGAGAATCACATATGGGTAAACAGTTCTATTCTATGCCGAATCCTAATCTAGATAGTTAATAATATGATACCTGGCATACTCAAAGACGAACATAAAAAAGCGTTTGACCATATTTGGTCAATGTAAGGTGCCATAATGCCTTTAAAGGTCAATCTCCCCAGCCCAGTGACCTAGCCTATTCATGGATATTTGATGAAAGACCAGAGTGAACAGGTACTGGCTGTGGCAGAGCTCTATGCGAGGAAGAGGAGTCAGCCCAGCTATAGAAACATGATGGGACTTAAGGGTCAATTGTTTAGAGGCAAGTTGGCACCTAGGGAATAATTGGCCAAACTCTTCTCTTTCTAGGTTCCGTCCCTATATACCTGCCCCTAACCCCATTCCTTCCATCTTTCCCTAGCCTTCCTTGACCCCAGAATTTCTTCCAGTTCCAGTACATTATCTTCAGGGTTCAATAGCTGTGAGACAGTGAGCAGCTATTCACACCACTCTTCTTAATTGACTTACCTCTTGCGTGGCCTTTTACGCAGGTACATAACTCTGTATGTATGTATGTATGTATGTATGTATGTATGTATGTATATGTGTAATACTTACATTGCTATCATTTTAATGAAATATGTGAACCACTAACTAATCTTGTATGAATGCACAGTATATCCGAATGTAAGACATATTTCACATCACCCTAAATATGGGGTAGTAATATGAATGTATAGAATATGGTGTAGAACCATGTAGGAATCTATTTAACTAATTGTGGTCACGAAATAGAGTCTTGTATTCGTAACAACCAATTCCCTGGTGATGTCTGGAATGTGCACGTGTGTCTGGGCAATTACCTAATTGTAATGACCTAATTGTGCTTACGGGAAAGAGCCCCAAGCTCATTACTTCCCGTCTCCTGGTCGGTTCCATATTGTACTTAGTGATACTTATCATACTTGTCCTTAAAAATATTGAGTTAATATTCGCTTAGCGAATTCCAGTTATCAACTACGCATACACTAAAAAAGTACTTCCTTGCATCCTGCAAAGAAGTTTTCTTACGAAGATTCAAACTATGACCTCTAGTTCTAGAGCCAGCCATATCAAAATATCGATCCCTATCCACTCTGTCAAAACCGCGAAGGTATTTAAAAACCAACACCATATCTCCCGAATTCTTCTAGCTTCAGGTGATGGTAAGTCTAATTCCCTCAGCCTCTCCTCAACTAAGATTGCGTATTTCTGGTACCAGTTTCATGGCATGTCTTTGAACTTTTTCCAGCTTAAGTACGTGATTTTTCAAGAGTGGATTCCAAGAGGGGGTTGCATATTCAAACTTTGGCCTCACATAGGTTACAAATATTTCTGAATATTTCCTTGTCCATGTGCCTGAAGGTTACCCTTACATTTGCAGAAATAAGTATATTCTGCCCTTTCTATGCCATTTAAATGCATTTCTGGAGACAAATCTGCCAATATGTTTACTAGATCTCTCTCATTCTCTGACCCTTCCAGTTCTGCTCCTGCCATTTGGTAGCCAAGAATGTGCCTTCTTGCACTTCTACCCATTCTCATTACCTTATATTTAGAAGTATTGAATTTCATTAGCCACTTTATTCACCACTTATGCAGTCTATTTAGGTCTTCCTAAAGTTCTGCATGTATGTGTGCGCGTGTGTAAAATACTGATTGTAATCACCTAATTGTGAGTTATAAGAATAGGGAAAGAGACCTTAACAGTACTTATAACTCTATGTCTCCTGGTTGGTTTCACTTTCTCTCACTAATTACATCTTTTCTGAACTATATATATATATATATATATATATATATATATATATATATATATATTATATATATATATATATATATATATATATATATATATATATAACATGTGTGTGTGTGTAATACGTTTTCCTAATGTACGTACATATGTGTGTAAGGCCTGCTCTAATTGAACGTCCTTGAAGAATAAAAATACTGTAAAAATGTATTAAGGAATTTCGCTTGGCAGATTGGGGTCATGTTGAAGCTGCATCATTTATGAAGAAAATGGAAAAAACAATCATCTTTATTGATATATCGTTAGCATTATATATATGTATATATATATATATATATATATATATATATATATATATATATATATATATACATTATATAATATATATATATATATATATATATATATATATATATATATATATATATATATATATATATATATATATATATATATATATATATATAATACTTCTCTTTATATATATATCGCAATCTCTCTCTCTCTCTCTCTCTCTCTTTCTTCTCTCTCTCTCTCTCTCTCTCTCTCTCTCTCTCTCTCTCTCTCTCTCTCTCTCTCTCTCTCTCTCTCTCTCTCTCTCTCTCTCTCATTTCACTATTCTTTGTAAAAAGTTTTTCTATATATACTGGTTAGGTTTTAGGCCAATTTTTTTAAGGCCAAGTGCCATTCCTCATACAATCTCCTTTTATTCAGATGTACAGTCACTACAGACAGTTACCCTACGATTCATATGGGGTCGCTTTTCTTAAATTACTATCCTTTTAAAGTAAACGCTTTGTTTTGGTTCAGAATTTTCGACCGGATGTTATTCCTGGCACCATTCCCTCTCATTTTATTCGTGCGTGGCACCAGATGCCATTTGAGCTCTCCTTGTAGGGAAATTATATTCAGTGTTCCGGTTGGCTTCAAATGAAACGTAAGGTTAATATCACGAGAAAAAAAATAAAAAAAAATATAGTCTTCATTGTTATATTTGATATAGTGCAGTACCCAAAGAAAATTTGAGAAAAACGTTAATTTCTTAATGGGCGTCGGAGTGTGTCTGCGTGTGTGGGTGTGTGTGTGTGTGTGATTACCTAATTGTGATTACTTAATTGTGTTTACGGGAAAGAGCCCAAAGCTCGTATCTTCCCGTCTCCTCATCGGTTCCATTTTATACTTAGTCATACTTATCATACCTGTCCTTAAAACTATGCATTGAGATAGCATTAACTACCTCCTCGCTTAGCCAATTCCAATTTTCAACTACTCTTACACTGAAAAAGTATTTCCTTACATCCTGCAAAGAAGTTTTCTTACGAAGCTTCAAACTATGACCTCTAGTTTTAGAGCCAGCCATATCAAAATATCGATCCCTATCCACTCTATCATAACCATGAAGGAATTTAAAGACTGTCACCATATCCCCCCTCACTCTTCTAGCTTCGAGTGATGGTAAGTCTAATTCCCTCAGCCTCTCATCATAACTGAGATTGCGTATTTCTGGCACCAGTTTCGTGGCATGTCTTTGAACTTTTTCAAGCTTAGCTATGTGCTTTTTCAAGTACGGATTCCAAAAGGGGGCTGCATATTCGAGTTTTGGCCTCACATAGGTTACATAAATATGCATGAACATTTCCTTGTCCATGTGCCTGAAGGCTACCCTTACATTTGATAAGAATGCATATGTATTTCTGGAGACAAATCTGCCAGTATGTTTACTCCTAGATCTCTCTCATTTTCTGTCTCTTGAAGTTGTACTCCAGCCACCGAGTAGTCAAGCTTGGGCCTTCTTGCACTTGTACCCATTCTCATTACCTTACATTTTGAAGTATTGAATTTCATTAGCCACTTTTCTGACCACTCATGCAGATTATTTAGATCCTCCTGAAGTTCTCTACCATTGTTCTCGTTTTTTACTTTCTTCACAATCTTTGCATCATCTGCAAACATATTCATGAATGAATTTACACACTCTGGTAGGTCATTTACATATACAAGGAACAAAAGTGGCCCTAAAACTGAACCCTGTGGAACTCCACTACTAACTCTTCTCCATTTAGACACTGAGTGTCTTACTCTAACCCTCTGTTCCCTTCCTTCTAAGTAAGTTTTTATCCATTCCAAAACATTTCCACCTATTCTAGCCATTGATTGCAGCTTCTTAATAAGTCTCCCATGTGGAACAGTGTCAAACGCTTTCTGGAAGTCTAGGAATATGCAATCTGACCAGCCCTCTCTTTCCTGTAAGATTTGGCATACCTCATCATAAAATTCTAATAAGTTTGTTACTGTTGATCTTCCTTCTCTGAAGCCATGTTGCCTCACTGACAAAAAGTTGAAGGATTCCAAGTGAAGAGAGATATGTTTCCTTAGTAGTTTCTCCATAACTTTGCAAACTATGCTGGTCAAGGAAACTGGTCTATAGTTCAGAGCCGTATCCCTCCTTCCCTTTTTGAAGATAGGTGTGTGTGTGTGTGTGTGTGTGTAATCACCTACTTGTAATTACCTAATTGTGTTTACGGTAAAGAGCCATATGTTCGTAACTCCCCGTCTCCTGGTAGGCTCCATTTTTATACTCAATGATACTTATTATATTTGTCCTTAAAACTATGATTGCAGTTAGTATACACTGCCTCCTCGCTTAGCGAATTTCAATCATCAACTACTCTTACACTAACAAAAAGTACTTTCTTACATCCTGCAAAGAAGTTTACTAACGATGCTTTAAACTATGACCTCTAGTTCTAGTGCCAGCCATATCAAAATATAGATACCTATCCACTCTGTCATAAGCAGGAAGGGATTTAAAAACCGTCTGCATATCCTCCTCATTCTTTTAGCTTCCAGTGATAGTAAGTCTAATTCCCTAAGGCTCTCCTCATAACTGACATTGTATATTGCTGGCACTAGTTTTGTAGTATGTCTCTTAACTTTTTCCAGCTTATTTATATTTTTGCAAATGCAGATTCCAAGAGGGTACTGCATATTCAAGCTTTGGCCTCACATAAGTTACATAAATATTCCTGAGCATTTCCTTGACCATGTGTCTGAAGGGTACCCTTACATTTGCTAAGAAAGCATATGCTGCCCTTACTATGGCATTTATATGAATTTTCGGAGAGAAATCTGCCATTATCTTTACTCCTAAATCTCTCTCATTTTCTTGTTGCTAAAGTTCTGAACCTGCTATTGAGTACCTAGACTCGGGGGTCTTTTGCATTTGTACTCATTCTTATTACCTTGCACTGAATTTCATTAGCCACTTCTCTAACCACTCATGCAGACTATTTAAGTCTTCCTGAAGTTCTTTACCATTGTTCTCGTCTTTTGTTTCCTTCACAATCTTTGAATCATATGCAAACATATTCAAAAATGAATTTACAGACTCCGGTAGGTCATTTACATATACAAGGAACAAGAGTTGCCCTAAAATTTAACCCTGTGGAACACCACTACTAACCCTTCTCCAGTCAAATGTGAGTGTCTTACTCTACGAGCACATCTCTCCTGTTTTAAAAGATCTAGAATGGATAAAGATTAGAGATAAA